>CM042215.1:19383485-19460985 GCA_023566465.1 Cottus gobio
ATCTCCAAATGTCATAAGTTTATCTATACTGTTCCTCAAGGTCTTAGTGCTTTCAGTCAAATGTCTATTCCAAAGACTTAAAATACAAAACAAAATAAAATAGGATTATTTAATGTGTAATGTGTGGTAAATAAGTAACGACTGAATATTAAAACAAATGTGCTGAAGTTTCATACATCCCCTTGTATATAAATATATATATATATATATATATATATATATATATATATATAAAATAAATCACAGTACTAATTAATACGTGTGACTCAGACGACAGTCGGCATGAAGAAATGCCACACGAAGCGAGTTATGCCATCGACGTCTGAAGGGTCCACTTAATTATATATATATATATATATATATATATATATATATATATCTTCTTTTTTTTGTAGATTCACAGTGCAGCTAGCGGCTGCAGAGTTGGACATGTGTGAGTGTACCTGTGCTGAAGACTCTTCACTGTCCTTGTTCTGCATGAAGATGTCACAAAGAGGTTGCTGCAGCCGTTGGTACACATACGCAAATCTCACAACTTCCTTGTTATTGGCCGAGGCAAACGAGAGAAACGCATGATTCCCAAAGGTAAAGGTCTCTTCGTCACCTGTGATCAGCAGGACACAATATCTATATGGGGGGAGACCACAGTAATTTAGAAAAAGCAAGCTATGCATCTTTAAATTAATTTTACAACAGAAAATGAATTAGGTTCGTATTTAATGGTCTCTTGACTAATCAGGTGAGACCAGCTTTAAAAAAGGTTTCCGGTTCTCTTACTTTCTGCGTCTGTGGAACTGCTTGACGGGACAGAGCTCATCAAAGAGCTTCTGGTTGACCAGCCGTGGCACGAGGAGGAATCTGTTGTTCGACATGAACTCATCAATAATTTGCTTTTTCATTCCTTTAGCCTGCAGAGAAAAAAGAAAACGCAATTGCATCGAAAAAAGAGCGAGTCGACGTTTTTCAGTGAACACAACTGCAAGTAGATCGTCGTGTGTGTGTGTGTATACAGTGAATAACAGCTGCTGCGATTCACCTGAATGATGTCAGCGGGCTTGTCGATGCTCTCCTTGAAGACCAACATGGTCGGAGCGTAAGTGTTGATGTTGAACTGTTTCTGCAGATCAGCCGTCTCTGAAAGGCCCTGGTCCACATAGCCGAACTGCAAGTGGTCCTTATAAGCGAACGCCGTCAGCTATGGAGACAAACGGTTGACATGTGTCGTGTAACGTTAGTTGTGTAACAGCTGTCAGCAGCACCTGAGGTACGTTTCCACATGGAAACTGCAAGGCGAGAGCCTACTTTGAAAAGCAGAGGAACCACGGGCACTTGGTCGAACAGAAGCACGTGTGGCTTGTTGAGCGCGTGCCAGCTGCTCAGGAACTGCAGGTCGTTCTTGTCGGTGACCTGAAAGCATAGGCAAATGTACACAAGTGTTTTTTGGAATTGTATACGTCTCCACTCACCTCCACTTTACACATAAATCAGGTATTTTAGTCACCCTCCCTTACTTAACACTGTTCATCACAAGACACTCACCCATTCCACAAGTCTCTGAGGAAGGAGGTCCTCCACAAACTGCCTCAGGTGCTCCTTGGCTACGGCGTAATGGAAGAACGTCACTTTGCCGTTGATGACTCCGAGTATTGACGGCGTGCGATGGGCCCCGAGGTGATTGGCAAGCCGTCTCTCATAGCCAACATCCACCACGCCGATCCCGACACCTGCGAATACAAAAGACAATTCACACACGTCAACCTTTGCGGGCTCGGTGCGTGCGATTTCGTAGATGCCGAGGACCATTTATTGGTTCATTCCAAACCTAGAGTCTCCATCTCCTGCACCACCTCCTTCCACACGGGCTCGATGTGGATGCAGCTGAAGCACCAGTCGGCGGTGATCTTTATCAGGTACGGCCTCTTGTAGCTGTCGGGCACCACGTCGTTGATGTACTGGTTGAATCGCAGCGTGTACTTGTTGTCGGCAAAGTCCCTGTGGTTCTTGTTGTTGAAGGGGAAGTGGTAGAAGGACTCGTCAAAGTAGAAGCTGTCGTGGGGGTGACCGTAGCGGGCGCCGCCGTACGGCTGGGTGTCGTCGGTCTGCCCGTAGCGGTCGTAATTGGCCCGCTTGTCCTCACTGGACAGGATCTAGATTTGGGACAGAACACATGTCATAACGCAGACATCTTTCTCTCATTAGCAGCTTAATTACCCGTACCACATGACACTAAATCACCACATACTGATGAAATGCATTGATACCTCATAAGATTTGGTAATCTTGATGAACATGTCCTCTGCACCTGGATTTTTGTTTTTGTCCGGGTGCCTTTTGAGAAGAAGATTCCTCATTAGTTAAGGATGTAATGAGGTCCACCATCAAAACTGCTCAGTGTCACGTGGACATGTTTACCATTCTTTCGCGAGGCGCTTGTAGACCTTCTTGATCTCCGCCTGGCTGGCGCTCCTGGTCACTCCCAAGATCTTGTACGGGTCCATCTCGGGCCCGGCGTGTGCTGCTCCCGTGAGCAGCACCGAGAGGACCACCACCACAGCCAGCGGCACAGACATCCTGGGCGCTGCCATCACGGAAACCTTTGAACGCACCACGAGAAGAATCGCCCTCACATTAGAGGATGCTCAGACCTTTAAGCTCGACACCGTGATTAAAATCGGCCGACACCGCCTTTCCTCCGCACCGACGTCAGCACGGTAACGTCAACGGTGAGAAACGGTTAGATTACAGCACGCTAACCACAGTAGCAAGGTAACTGTCGGCTAAGTACTACAGTGAACAGACATTTAATCCTGCTGACATATCCCGGGGCTTTGACATGCACGTCATTTTAAGCCGTAGGTTAGTTACGTCGCTGAGATGAGGAGCTTTTTAACCGCAACGCAGCAGCTGTACGTTCACCTCGAGCAGATGTCCCCCCGGCACTACGCCTCACATCTGGCGAGGGTGTCCATGTTCTTCAGCCTGTTGGTTCCCGCTGATGTGAGGAGACGAGCGGAGTGCACACGGGGTGTGCTCGGCAGCATCCCGCAGCTCCTCCGGCGCGAAGTCACAACCCGCCGCTGCGGAGCAGGAGCGGAGGGGGGAGGCGCCCGGTGGCGAAAGTCATTTTGGGAGATTGAGTATTTAGTGGCTTCGTAATGCTCCGTGTGTGTGTGTTTGGTTTATGGCTCGTTGCGCTCGCGGTTTTGTAGTCTACGTGTAATGTGGTGCGCTGGCCGCGTGGCAGCAGCGCACAGTAAAGGAAATCAAACGCACCCTGTTTTTTTTTTTCTTCTCTCTTGTACTTTCGCAGTGGGGCGGGCCAATCACAGACGACGGTGATGTAAACAAGGAAATGGCGAATGCAACCCAACCACATATACGATAAATGAGACATACACTTCTCATATTTTTACAGGAACAAGGAACCATTTCCCTTTCGCAAACTAGTGAGCGTTTTAAGAAAACGACTGTCTCTGCAGTGGAGTCACGGCTCTCATGCTCACGTTACTCACCTGTCTCCCTCACTGAGCTCGTTATTATTGAACTGAGAATGGAGGACAGCCACAAGAAGATTCTTCAGCGCAACAGGACCAATCTCGTGAGAGACTTGAACCCATCGGACCTCTATGATGGCCTCCTCGAAAAGGGAGTCTTTACCCAGGACATGATCGACGAGATAAAGGTGAGCCACCTGTGTAGAGCAGGGCATCGAGATGTTAATGTCCCGCTGGTACCACCGTGGTAAATGAGGAACAAACTACCTGACACCACTAGAATAGTGGCTAGGAACATTTAAAAAATGTATGTGAGACAATAGAAATATATACTTGATGCAGATATAATTTATTTGATGTAATCAATTGTTGTACTGTGTTGTTTTTAATGTCTTTGGGTTTTAAGTGTTTCACTTGTTGAAACGTTTGTTAGTTTCTGTTTGTATCTATTGAAGTGATATATGTTCATATATGATTGAGAATTCAGCCCAGTTTTGACTTTAAGAGATCTGAATGCCAAAATCGAATCAAAGTCCCCCCTCTTACTGTCTCTCGTCAGAGCGCTGGGACCAGACGTGACCAGGCCAGAAAGCTCGTGCAGGACTTGGAGACCCGCGGGAGTCGGGCCTTTCCATTATTTCTGTTGTGCCTTGATGGGACGGGCCAGCACAGTTTGTCTGAGCTTCTTCGGTCCGGGGCTCCAGCAGTTCGGCTACAGCCCGCAACCCCGAGTCAGGTCGTCCTCCCTGTTGTCCTGCCTCTCCCACTTTGTAAGTGTGTGATGATGCTACACACCGTATTTAGAGGGTATTCATGTCATAGGTGTCTGCGTGGGCAAAGGATCACATCACACTCATAATATGCTCTCTGTTTCTTTTATAGCAGTTCCCACTGATGTTGATCAGCAGAGAAAAGACGACGTACCCGTCTATCCATTACGGAGACCCAGTCCTACTCCCAGTCCGTGTAAGGTTTTGTGATTAACTAACATGCTGGTAAGAGTCTGGTAGATTGTTTGATGCCTAACTCTTTGTGATGCTCATGTCACAGCCCCTGAAAGGGAGCACATAAGAATAAGGCCTCCAGGCAGAATTCGGCGGGATAGTATTCAGGTAAGCTCAATTTATTTGTCATGCACTGTTCATACCGACAAAAAGACGAGAGTCGTTGTTGAAGCCATCTTTGCTAAATCCCAGATTATATATTTGCATCACGCGTCCTTTCTGTGTGTCAGAGCTATAAAATGGATGCCAGCCCCTGTGGACATTGCCTCATCATAAACAACGTAGCGTTTGAACCCGAGAGCGAGCTGAGCAATCGCAAAGGGTCCGACATAGACTGTGACAAGCTGGAGAGAAGATTCAAGGCCCTCAACTTTATTGTGGAAGTTAAGACAAACCTGAAACAAAGAGTAAGAGGGATCTTTTTATTTCTCTGCTTCCCTGTTTGAAAGTTTGAGGGCACGGTTGTAAAACTAACAGTTTTCTCTGCATTTCAGCAAATCAAACATGTTCTGTCAGCTCTATGTAAGAAAGACCACTCGCAACTCGACTGCTGTGTGGTCATCATGCTGTCCCACGGGACCGAGGTAAGCCGCGTCACGTGTTCTGTTCTTTCCTCCCTCCTGCTCGGGTTCAGATCCCAGATGACCTGTCGCGTACGCTCATGTTTGTGTTTTTAGGTGAGTCACAACCGCTTCCCCGGTGCCGTGTACGGCGTGGACGGGCAGCATGTCCCAGTTCAGCACATCACGAACTACCTCAATGGCAAGCATTGTCCGTCGTTACAGGGCAAACCGAAGCTTTTCTTCATCCAGGCTTGCGGAGGAGGTAACTAACATTGCACTGACAAACGCAGAATCTGTCATTCACACGTTGCAGCAGTCTCATACGGGGATGGGTTTGCTTTTGTGCCTGAGGTGAGCGAGACACGGGGTTCGAGGTGTCCCCGGACGAGGCCGAACCGTCCATCGGCGGAGCGGATGACCAGACGGACGCCATTCCGACGTCGTCCAGCAGCGACTCTCTGAGCACGTCCGACGAACTGGACGCCAGAGCCACGCTGCCCACCCCGAGCGACATTCTGGTGTCCTACTCTACTTTTCCAGGTGTGTGTGTGTGTGTGTGTGTGTGTGTGTGTGTGTGTGTGTGTGTGTGTGTGTGTGTGTGTGTGTGTGTGTGTGTGTGTGTGTGTGTGTGTGTGTGTGTGTGTGTGTGTGTGTGTGTGTGTGTGTGTGTGTGTGTGTGTGTGTGTGTGTGTGTGTGTGTGTGTGTGTGTGTGTGTGTGTGTGTGTGTTGCATTCACAGTCAGATGCACTGCGTGTCGTCCTAATGCCCCGTGTGACAAACGCAGGTTACGTTTCCTGGAGAGACACCCAGTCAGGCTCGTGGTACGTGGAGACACTGGACCGTATCCTTGAGGAAAACGCTGCTACCGATGACTTGGTCACAATGTTGATGATGGTGAGCGTCTCTTCTCGTACGCCATTGAATCCCCGTCACCACGTAGAGCTTTTGAATCACCTGATTACCGATTGTGTTTGTGTTCCAGGTTAACCACGAAGTCTCCCAGAACTCTGCGAAAGGGCTCTACAAGCAAATGCCGGGTTCCTTTAACTTTCTCCGAAAACTTCTCCACTTTCAAGCCCCAGCATAGTGGCAGAGTTCTGCTTTACGCCTCTCAGTTTCACTTTCAGGGAATGCTCGTCTTGTTTCAATACCATAAGGCATCCATCGCTGTGATTTCTCTGGATTTTTCCTCAGCAGAGTTGCATGAATTTGCTAAATTGTGGCTGTACTTTTTACAGACACAATAATGTCTTAGTATACATTTCTATTGTTTGTCATGTCTAGTTGTTTTATTAATGGTTGGAAACCTTTTTAAATGAGCTATTTGTGTATATGTGTCATTTCAGGTGGGGTATTTCATACTGTGAGGCTGTGGTTCTGGTTAGATTTTTTATATTTTTGGTGTCTTATCGTCACAGCAGCTGTCAAATTTCAATCAATGTTCAAATCGTTTGAACTCTGCAAATTATATTAAATACTTTTCAGACTCTTTTTTTCAAGTCTCGTTAATATACATATATTTGTTTTTATTTTAATGGGAGTGGCAGTGAGCAAAGACTGCTCATTGGCAAGATATGAGCCACAGATGAGAGTTAAATGTGTCCTTGCATTTCTTCCAGCATAGTTAAATATGTATCAGACTTCAACGGGGTCGACCACCGGTGACTCATTTCTACAGCTGCTTAGCCCAGGTCCAGCTGCGCTGCAGTCACTTTAATGTCCATAGTTATAGTTATTAAATTAGAAATAGTCTGCCCCTCATTCAGCATGAATTCTGTTGGCCAAAACAAAGCTGTGACCATATTCTCTCAGAACACATAATTATTTTCCCCCTGGTTTATTTACCCTGTGTAAACAATACAAATAACCTTTTAAAATGTTTACATAAATACAGCTGAATCTTATATTTAATATTGCACTATTGGTTTGTTGATAATAGCTTGTTCTAACCATGATCATACTTTACTTTAATCCTAATCCACCACCTGCTGCTGTTCACTGGATGCAGAAGGTAAATTAAAGTGTATGACATGGAAACAGTGTGACTTAAATAGTCTATAATGTAAAGACAAAGTAGGAAATGTTATTGTATTCTCAATCCGTCCATATCCGTCCATGTTTATCCTTATTTTAAACAATAAGGTGATTAAATAATCTGACACCAAAAGAAAATCACTTAGAATAAGATAAAACATTTAAAGATAAATAATACATTTATTTGGTGAAACTGGTTCTCCATGTGATATTGTTTACTCAGCATTATTGATCCTTTTCTTTTACTCCACCTCCTGAGCCGTCCAGGGTTATCTTGATGACATCATAGAAAAGCTCACATCGGACCCACAGGACGAGCTGGAGAGCAGAGAGGCAACAAATAATGACTGGCTGTTTCCTGCTACTCTTAATATTACTGCTTTAATAATTCAGAGATGACTTATTTTACTACCTTTATTGTACTTAAAGTAACACGTATTCATTTCTTTGAGAGGAACCGACGTACCTCCATAGAGGGGCGACTGTGGCTCAGTGGTTAGCAAGTCAGTCTTTCAATCAGAGGGTCGGTGGTTCGAGCTCCGGCAGTCTGTGTTGTTGTGTCCTTGAGCAAGACACTTAACCCTAATTGCTCACCGTTGCTGTGTCTACAGTCTACTGTATATCATGTAAGTTGCTTCGGATGAAAGCGTCAGCTAAATGTAATGTAATCATAGATGCTCACTCTCTCGCTCTTTTTTTGTTCTGCTCACCTGCCTGCAATCAACTCATCGCCTCCAGCAGATCGACCCCCGGCTCTCTAACTCTGTGCCAGATGGCTGCCTCAACTACTGTGGTAATCACCTGCTTCTGGCTTCTCTAGTTTTTGGTTTTCAGAGATGTGATTAAATGCCCAGAGGCCCACTGAGCACACCGTCACCCGACTTTCTCAGCTGTGGTGTTTATTCAATAAAACACTCAAACGTTCATAGTGGCACTTTTGTAGTGTGAGATTTATTGTAGCTTCAGTGGAGTCGAGTTAATGTGTGAATGGGTTTATAAACAGTGAAAATGCCGACAGTGGCTTCACTGCTGCTCAAACCTCTTCCACCAACATGCACACAGAGTCATCTGGATGACTTGTAGAGCAAAGAACAGATCTTTTTCTAAATCAATCAGGTTTAAAGCGTTCCACATATTCATGAGTTCTGAAAAGATGAACACAGCGGACAGGCAAACGCTTCAGAGAGGAAGCACACAGAGGCTTTTAACACATAATAATTTAAATTAATTTCAAAGGCATATTCTGCTACCATGTTCTACAAACCAGTGAATCAATATTTTATTCAGCATTGCTTTAAGTTTAAAAGACCAAAATTAAATGTAATAAAACTACGGCCATGCTGGTGGTGAAGGTATCATATTTAATAAAAGTATTGGGAAAAATATGGAATACAGAGCATTTGATTAAAAAAAAGCATAAAAAGCATTGCTATTCTTGGCCAACACAAGTCAACAAAAATAAAATAAAGTAGTGATGAAGTTTGGCCTGAAGGTGGCAGCAGAGGTCCACATTACAAAATCTAAAGGTTAACCTTTTAAAAAAGGCTGCATATTAAAATGTGATTGTGTGCAAAGAGAAAGGAGGTACATTTCAGAATAAACTAGGATGCTCAATGCTTCCTGCAGTACGGAGCATGTAAACGGCCCTCAACCGTCTTCAGTGGATAAAATACAGCACACGTGTGGGACTATTGGTGCACTACCACCAATTTAACCTGAGATTGTTTATGATGTCAAACATTTATTTGCATATAAATAATATTATATTTATGTGGATATAAAGTGACAATTGCTGCAGAAATGTACTACACTTACAAAGTCAACAGAAAGCACCAACTAAATTAATACAAATTAATTAATACATTTCAGTGAATCTGTGTTCAGTCCTAAATTCTGTGAGATATGCGATTATTTGGGATTTGCTGTTAAAAATTAAGAGTAGAGCACCACTGTCATTAAAGGGTTATTAAAACTGAAAACAATGTTTATTTAGACTTAACATACTTAATCTCCAGCCGTAACAGTGTCAGGCAGGGAGAGAGGAGACCTCTCCTTACAATTAAAATGGGCATTGGAGGAGGTTTCGCTAGCTGGAAAAGGTGTCACTTCCAGGAGCTAGCAAGTGTAGCAACACGAACGGAGAGTTTGAAGAAGTAGTTGTAGCGGACTGTGCATAAACTCATCTGTGACTGGACGAAGGATGGGGGAGAATAGTGATGGAGAGGGTAGGAGTGAGGATGTGAAGTTCAGTAACTGGACTCATGTGGGGACAAATAAACAAGCCAGGAGTCGTGATAATGTATCTGGTAGTAGTGTGGAAGAGAGAGAGGAAGGCAGGGCGATGAGGAGAAAGATTGTTGAATTTGAGATTCAAGGACGGAAATTATATTAGGAAAGTAAGTCTGGCGCTGCCTCGCAGGTTGAAGGAGAGAGTTGGCGAAATGTTGATGGCGAAGGTGATGGCTGATGGCGGCTTGTTGATCAAGTGTAAGGACAAGGGGCAGAGAGAGAAAGCAATGAAGCTGAAAAAAGTGTGCAAGTGTGATCGCTAAGAAGTTGAATGATGAGGCGTTATATATGGTATCCCAGTGGATGAGTTGAGATCAAGTATAAAAGGGGGAGAAATTATAGGGATTAAACATTTGCAAGCTAGAAGAGAGGGAGAAAAGATTGATAGTTTATCAGTGCTGCTGGATTTCCAAGAGAGGATGTTGCCTGATACACTCACTGTGGGATATATAAGGTACAGAGTAAGAGCTTATGTCCCACCACCTGTAAGGTGTTTCAAATACCAAAAATATGGACATATTGCGGCAGCGTGCAAAGGGGAGCAAAGGTGTGGAAAATGTGGAGGGGAACATGAGTATGAGAAATGTGAGACTGGGACAGAGCTCAAATGTGCAAATTGCGGAGGTGCACATAGTGTGGCCTATGGTGGGTGTGAAGTGAGAAAGAAGGCAGTGGTAGTGCAGCATCTAAAAGTGAAAATTAATATATCATATGCAGCCAAAGGAACAACGTGTGAAAAAAGATGGGAGATGGAAATATATTGATAGTAAATAAGGAGAGCTTTGTGTATTTCATGGCAGAAGTAGTTAACTGCACATTCCAAGCAAAAGGGAGATCTGAGAAGATTGAAATAATAGTTAAGAGTGCAGCAAGATATCTAAATATTCATGGGATAACTGGGATGGCTGTGCAGGAAGAGCTTAAAAAACAGGAATTAAAAAACTAGAGGTTCTACAAGAAATGGTCATACGGGTCTGAATAGTTCCCTCTATATTGTTAAAAAAACATAAGGATGGAAAGTGTGAGCTCTGTGGGGAAGAAGAAGCGGTTGAACATGTTTTATTGGTCTGTCAGAAGTATGAGCAAGCGAGAAACATTTAAAAAAAAGTCCTCTAGTTCCTGGAGGACTTAATCACCTTCGACATAAGGAAGCAGAAGAACACACACAGTTTAGGTCAAACACTGAATATGATGGCACTGCAGCTGCTTGTAATATTGATCGTAATACAAATGTTTGTTCTATTGTTTTTTTCTATTCCTGTGGATGTAATGTGTACCTTCTCTTGAGGACGTCCGCTGTGCCCTCCTGAGAGCACTCCGTATTGGCAAGCTCACCCTGAGGTCTCCCCTCGCTGCAGGTCTCACTGTCTGCACGTCCATACAGTGCTGCCTGCACGTTGATCACTCCGGTATCTGTAACACACCAAAGGGGGAGAAATCATGAAATTAAAAAGAAATCGTCATTACTGGTTTTGTCTACTTGCAAGGATCACTTAATCCTTAATTGTGCTGGGAATAAAAATGCATTGTTGTGGACTTTCTGTCCACAACAATGCATTTTTATGGCACTGCATCAGGAAATAGAGGCATACCACAGCTCAGGCGATGGACATCGGTGACATGACAGGTGACAACTGTCTCTGTAGCAACCCCTAGAAACAGATATGAAAGTAATAGTTTAACACAAACAATAGACACATACACATGTATTCAAGCATCCTCAAACACGCACACACAGATATTTACCTGTGCTTAGAACCAGACAGGTCGCGGCGAGCACTGAAAAAGAAGAGTAGAAGAAGAAGAGCACATGAGAGATATTTAAGGGACACTTTGGCTTGTTTGGCAAGAAAACTGAAATTTTACAAAACTGCATTTTAATTTTCTATCAATATGTTGCTCTTCTCCCTGTACACCAACAGCTGCACCTACAGTCACCAGTCCGTCAAGCTCCTAAAGTTTGCGGATGACACCACCCTCATTGGACTCATCTCTGGTGGGGACGAGTCCGCCTACAGGTGGGAGACTGACCACCTGGTGACTTGGTGCAGCCAAAACAACCTGGAGCTCAACGCTCTGAAGACAGTGGAGATGGTTGTGGACTTCAGAAAGATATCAGCCCCACCAGCCCCTCTCACCCTGTGTGACTCCCCCGTCAAAGCTGTGGAGTCCTTCCGCTTCCTGGGCTCCATCATTACCCAGGACCTCAAGTGGGAACTAAACATCAGCTCCATCTCCAAGAAGGTGCAGCAGAGGATGTTCTTCCTGAGGCAGCTGAGGAAATTCAACCTGCCAAAGACAATGATGGTGCACTTCTACACTGCCATCATCGAGTCCATCCTCTGCGCCTCCATCAGCGTCTGGTATGCTGCAGCCACTGCCAAGGACAAGGCCAGGCTGCAACGCATCATTCGCTCAGCTGAGAGGGTGATTGGCTGCAATCTGCCGTCCCTCCAGGACTTGTTTTCTTCAAGGACCCTGAAGCGGGCGAGGAAGATTGTAGCTGATCCCTCTCACCCTGGACACAAACTGTTGGTGTCCCTCCCCTCTGGCAGGAGGCTGCGGTCCATCAGGACCAAGACCTCACGCCACACCAACAGCTTTTTCCCGTCTGCAGTCGGGCTCATCAACAGAGCCCGGGTCCCCCACTGACTCTACTCGACTCTACTGACTCTAATGACTCTGTCACCCCCAGACAATTCCCACCGGACACTCACCTGCACATAGCCTTATGCTTAAATATGCTTAAATACACTTGACACTTAAGACTACTCTTGCCACTTTCACACAACACTTACACTCATGCACATTCCATGCACTTTATCTTATTTTTGGTATTTTGATATTTTAATATGCTACTGTTTCAATGTAAATATTCATTCATCCATTCATCCTCATTTATTGCACTGCGTTAACTGTTAAATGTGTATTGTTAAATGTTAAATGTATGCACCTTCCCGCCAGGACAAATTCCATGTATGTGTAAACATACATGGCAATAAATGGTTCTGATTCTGATTCTGATTCTGATGTTCCCCAGTATACTCACCGAGCGTGGTGCTGAGGCGAAGCATGGTTCTGCAGAAGTCAGTGGTAAATGACCAGTGAGACATGAAGCGCAGTATTTATTCATGTTGGATCGAGGGCGGTCAACGTCTACCGTGCAAAACAAACCAGTGGCTCCTATTCAACTGTCTGCAAAAATGAGAATAACATGGAGCAGCCAGTGACCCAGGGGAAGCTGAGGAAGATGAGAGGAGCAGCTGTCTGAAAGAATTGGCTATTCCTACTGTTTTTATGCTCTCTCCAAAAAGTACATAACACAGTAGCAGTAACATCAATACAATGCACATTTAATAATTATAAAATAGTCTACATATACTTAATGGTTATGTTTTGGAAGAAAATATAATTGATGTGTGGATTTTGTGTTCATAGGCAAGCTTTTTTGCAAGTAAGTACTTGATGGAAGTATGTTGATGGAAATATTGCATTACAAATGTTGAGGTGTAAGAAGACTGAACAGTGGATGAAGTAAAATCTCATGATGGGTGGACTCTTGTTAGAGTCCAAAAGGGGGAGTGTGAATTTTCTTAAAATTACAACAACATTGCTATTAAAAGTGTAAACATGCTATGTATACCAAAAGGCTAAAAAATAACCATGCTTCTGTCTCCTATCATAGTGTGAACTCTTCGTAGAGTTCAAAAGGGGGACTGTTGAGAAATATGAAATGCTCTATGATAATGTTTTATATTCATTTGCTTTGTGCGGTTTTTATATTCATTTACTTATGCAAGACCTCTTACACAAGCAGAACTATGGCAAAGTTCAAGGACTAAAAACCATCTTGCTGAATAACAGGATGTGCGAAGGGGGAGAACTATGCTTCCCCTAGAGTAAACAACGACGAACACCTGGTATACACAACAAACAGACACATGACAGACACACAAGGGGAGGAGACTTGGGAAAAACAGAGGTTAAACACACCGGGTCAGACAGGGATCCTGACACTAACTTAAGATGATTCTCAAAGAGGTAACAGTGTGCTAATATAACATTGCAAAAGTCAGATTTGGGGGCAAGACAACAGATCAGCTTTGTTTACTGCAGAAAACTAGACATAGGTAACTAATCTCCAGAAGAGTTTTTTTTTAAAACACACATTTCAAAATTCCCAAGATATCAGAAATGCATACAGCTGGACATCAATACAGCAACAATAAGTGACACTGGGAGGATGTACTGGGAGAAAAAGACAGGTCCCAGGTTTGACCCTTGAGGAACTCAACAGGTTATAGCTCCATAATAGAAAAGGGATATGAAGAAAGGGTGATGAGATAAAAAGGACCATACAATATCCAAACTAAAAATATTATGATCTACAACACTGTGTTGAGTTGAATCTAGAAGACTGTGACCTGGTATTTTCTCCATGTGCGTGTATCCTGTTTCCATTGACTTAAAGTTAATCTCATCATTGATACAGAGATAAATATGTGCTTCAGGGGGACTGAAATCAGTGGGACTGAAATAACCAAAGCAGTAGTAGTTAAACAGCAACAGATGCACTCCCTTGCATTTTTAAGTGCAGAGAAGGAGCATGTGCAGGACTTGTTTTGGAAAACGTGAGTCCGAGGTGGGAGTAGGAAATACAACTGCAGCCATGCAGAAATCACAATGTCTGGCAAGAATATCCTCCAGGATGTGAAGAAAACGTGGCCACCAGTCAACATTGTTGTGTTGGCGCCCACATGTCTGGTATGAATCATGTGACAAGTTGGTATGCAGTTTGATTTAGAAAGAAAAAAGGTGCGGTAATTGTTAGTAATAACTTGTTTAGAGCAGCACTTACTTATAGCACTTGTAGCTCTGCTTTCTTGAACAAGTAGTAGTAAGTGGCACTCTGAAATTATTCAATATTGATGACAGAACCAGTCAATCCAATTCAGTAGTTCATTTATTGTATACTCGATGATATTACAGAATGTTGAACAAAGAAAGACACTTCCCTGCAGGGTTCAAGCAGATAGTTTAATGGGCATGGCATGTCGGAGCAGACCCAACAGGCTGCTTAATACTAGGAATAGCATTACACAATATCCGTTCTTGGCCGACAACATTGGAAATACTGAAGTAGATAACATTTGTTTCCAGAAGAGCATAACACATTAATTAAATGCAACTACACTGTTGTTCTGAGTAGGTGAAGAATGCACTTATTGTAGGTCGCTTTGGATAAAAGAGTCAGCTAAATGAAATGTAATGTTCCAGTAAAATTGTGAAGGACCAGGGTATAGCAAAAACTGGGAAGGCAGGTAAATGTGGAAAAAATAAGGATTTTATTTTGCCCAATAATATCCAGTTTTAGGATGGGGAACAAAAGCTTAACAAAGTGACAAAATAAGAACAAACTAGAATTCAACATAATTTAGGTAAGCTTTATAAAACGTGGTTGGCAAACAGCTTTCTGGTGCATTATCGCCACACACTAATCTGGAGTGTGGACTAAGGAAATTAACGCTCTAATACACCCCAAACGAAAACCAGACAAACAAACCAAACAAACATAAAATAAAATAATAAATAAACAAAACAACAAAAAAAGATTATATTCTATCAAATTCTATTCATTAACCATGTCACCTCTAAATATTCCAAAAGACATTTTTCACTAAAGTGTTTCTTTAGTACATCCATTATACTACCCTCTCCCATCTCCCTTAGACCATTTTTTTTAAATGTTTCTCGCTTGCTCATACTTCTGACAGACCAATAAAACATGTTCAACCGCTTCTTCTTCCCCACAGAGCTCACACTTTCCATCCTTATGTTTTTTTAACAATATAGAGGGAACTATTCAGACCCGTATGACCATTTCTTGTAGAACCTCTAGTTTTTTAATTCCTGTTTTTTAAGCTCTTCCTGCACAGCCATCCCAGTTATCCCATGAATATTTAGATATCTTGCTGCACTCTTAACTATTATTTCAATCTTCTCAGATCTCCCTTTTGCTTGGAATGTGCAGTTAACTACTTCTGCAGGGAAGTGTCTTTCTTTGTTCAACATTCTGTAATATCATCGAGTATACAATAAATGAACTACTGAATTGGATTGACTGGTTCTGTCATCAATATTGAATAATTTCAGAGTGCCACTTACTACTACTTGTTCAAGAAAGCAGAGCTACAAGTGCTATAAGTAAGTGCTGCTCTAAACAAGTTATTACTAACAATTACCGCACCTTTTTTCTTTCTAAATCAAACTGCATACCAACTTGTCACATGATTCATACCAGACATGTGGGCGCCAACACAACAATGTTGACTGGTGGCCACGTTTTCTTCACATCCTGGAGGATATTCTTGCCAGACATTGTGATTTCTGCATGGCTGCAGTTGTATTTCCTACTCCCACCTCGGACTCACGTTTTCCAAAACAAGTCCTGCACATGCTCCTTCTCTGCACTTAAAAATGCAAGGGAGTGCATCTGTTGCTGTTTAACTACTACTGCTTTGGTTATTTCAGTCCCACTGATTTCAGTCCCCCTGAAGCACATATTTATCTCTGTATCAATGATGAGATTAACTTTAAGTCAATGGAAACAGGATACACGCACATGGAGAAAATACCAGGTCACAGTCTTCTAGATTCAACTCAACACAGTGTTGTAGATCATAATATTTTTAGTTTGGATATTGTATGGTCCTTTTTATCTCATCACCCTTTCTTCATATCCCTTTTCTATTATGGAGCTATAACCTGTTGAGTTCCTCAAGGGTCAAACCTGGGACCTGTCTTTTTCTCCCAGTACATCCTCCCAGTGTCACTTATTGTTGCTGTATTGATGTCCAGCTGTATGCATTTCTGATATCTTGGGAATTTTGAAATGTGTGTTTTAAAAAAAAACTCTTCTGGAGATTAGTTACCTATGTCTAGTTTTCTGCAGTAAACAAAGCTGATCTGTTGTCTTGCCCCCAAATCTGACTTTTGCAATGTTATATTAGCACACTGTTACCTCTTTGAGAATCATCTTAAGTTAGTGTCAGGATCCCTGTCTGACCCGGTGTGTTTAACCTCTGTTTTTCCCAAGTCTCCTCCCCTTGTGTGTCTGTCATGTGTCTGTTTGTTGTGTATACCAGGTGTTCGTCGTTGTTTACTCTAGGGGAAGCATAGTTCTCCCCCTTCGCACATCCTGTTATTCAGCAAGATGGTTTTTAGTCCTTGAACTTTGCCATAGTTCTGCTTGTGTAAGAGGTCTTGCATAAGTAAATGAATATAAAAACCGCACAAAGCAAATGAATATAAAACATTATCATAGAGCATTTCATATTTCTCAACAGTCCCCCTTTTGAACTCTACGAAGAGTTCACACTATGATAGGAGACAGAAGCATGGTTATTTTTTAGCCTTTTGGTATACATAGCATGTTTACACTTTTAATAGCAATGTTGTTGTAATTTTAAGAAAATTCACACTCCCCCTTTTGGACTCTAACAAGAGTCCACCCATCATGAGATTTTACTTCATCCACTGTTCAGTCTTCTTACACCTCAACATTTGTAATGCAATATTTCCATCAACATACTTCCATCAAGTACTTACTTGCAAAAAAGCTTGCCTATGAACACAAAATCCACACATCAATTATATTTTCTTCCAAAACATAACCATTAAGTATATGTAGACTATTTTATAATTATTAAATGTGCATTGTATTGATGTTACTGCTACTGTGTTATGTACTTTTTGGAGAGAGCATAAAAACAGTAGGAATAGCCAATTCTTTCAGACAGCTGCTCCTCTCATCTTCCTCAGCTTCCCCTGGGTCACTGGCTGCTCCATGTTATTCTCATTTTTGCAGACAGTTGAATAGGAGCCACTGGTTTGTTTTGCACGGTAGACGTTGACCGCCCTCGATCCAACATGAATAAATACTGCGCTTCATGTCTCACTGGTCATTTACCACTGACTTCTGCAGAACCATGCTTCGCCTCAGCACCACGCTCGGTGAGTATACTGGGGAACATCAGAATCAGAATCAGAATCAGAACCATTTATTGCCATGTATGTTTACACATACATGGAATTTGTCCTGGCGGGAAGGTGCATACATTTAACATTTAACAATACACATTTAACAGTTAACGCAGTGCAATAAATGAGGATGAATGGATGAATGAATATTTACATTGAAACAGTAGCATATTAAAATATCAAAATACCAAAAATAAGATAAAGTGCATGGAATGTGCATGAGTGTAAGTGTTGTGTGAAAGTGGCAAGAGTAGTCTTAAGTGTCAAGTGTATTTAAGCATATTTAAGCATAAGGCTATGTGCAGGTGAGTGTCAGGTGGGAATTGTCTGGGGGTGACAGAGTCATTAGAGTCAGTAGAGTCGAGTAGAGTCAGTGGGGGACCCGGGCTCTGTTGATGAGCCCGACTGCAGACGGGAAAAAGCTGTTGGTGTGGCGTGAGGTCTTGGTCCTGATGGACCGCATCCTCCTGCCAGAGGGGAGGGACACCAACAGTTTGTGTCCAGGGTGAGAGGGATCAGCTACAATCTTCCTCGCCCGCTTCAGGGTCCTTGAAGAAAACAAGTCCTGGAGGGACGGCAGATTGCAGCCAATCACCCTCTCAGCTGAGCGAATGATGCGTTGCAGCCTGGCCTTGTCCTTGGCAGTGGCTGCATCATACCAGACGCTGATGGAGGAGCAGAGGATGGACTCGATGATGGCAGTGTAGAAGTGCACCATCATTGTCTTTGGCAGGTTGAATTTCCTCAGCTGCCTCAGGAAGAACATCCTCTGCTGCACCTTCTTGGAGATGGAGCTGATGTTTAGTTCCCACTTGAGGTCCTGGGTAATGATGGAGCCCAGGAAGCGGAAGGACTCCACAGCTTTGACGGGGGAGTCACACAGGGTGAGAGGGGCTGGTGGGGCTGAGATCTTTCTGAAGTCCACAACCATCTCCACTGTCTTCAGAGCGTTGAGCTCCAGGTTGTTTTGGCTGCACCAAGTCACCAGGTGGTCAGTCTCCCGCCTGTAGGCGGACTCGTCCCCACCAGAGATGAGTCCAATGAGGGTGGTGTCATCCGCAAACTTTAGGAGCTTGACGGACTGGTGACTGTAGGTGCAGCTGTTGGTGTACAGGGAGAAGAGCAACATATTGATAGAAAATTAAAATGCAGTTTTGTAAAATTTCAGTTTTCTTGCCAAACAAGCCAAAGTGTCCCTTAAATATCTCTCATGTGCTCTTCTTCTTCTACTCTTCTTTTTCAGTGCTCGCCGCGACCTGTCTGGTTCTAAGCACAGGTAAATATCTGTGTGTGCGTGTTTGAGGATGCTTGAATACATGTGTATGTGTCTATTGTTTGTGTTAAACTATTACTTTCATATCTGTTTCTAGGGGTTGCTACAGAGACAGTTGTCACCTGTCATGTCACCGATGTCCATCGCCTGAGCTGTGGTATGCCTCTATTTCCTGATGCAGTGCCATAAAAATGCATTGTTGTGGACAGAAAGTCCACAACAATGCATTTTTATTCCCAGCACAATTAAGGATTAAGTGATCCTTGCAAGTAGACAAAACCAGTAATGACGATTTCTTTTTAATTTCATGATTTCTCCCCCTTTGGTGTGTTACAGATACCGGAGTGATCAACGTGCAGGCAGCACTGTATGGACGTGCAGACAGTGAGACCTGCAGCGAGGGGAGACCTCAGGGTGAGCTTGCCAATACGGAGTGCTCTCAGGAGGGCACAGCGGACGTCCTCAAGAGAAGGTACACATTACATCCACAGGAATAGAAAAAAACAATAGAACAAACATTTGTATTACGATCAATATTACAAGCAGCTGCAGTGCCATCATATTCAGTGTTTGACCTAAACTGTGTGTGTTCTTCTGCTTCCTTATGTCGAAGGTGATTAAGTCCTCCAGGAATGAGGAAAGGAAATAGTCCCCTACTTTGGTCCAACAATCGTGTTTGCTTGTGATTCTGCTTGAGTCACGCTCTTTCTGTCCGTCCTGTTGCAGGTGTGATGGGAAAATGGTTTGTGAAGTAAGCGTGAATGTCTTCGGAACGCCTGACCCCTGCGTCGACACCTTCAAATATCTACAGACCAACTACACCTGTATCCCCGCAAGTCAGTCACATGTCTGCATTAAATTAAAGCCATAACTCCGAAAAGAGAAATTGAGATTTCCAATGACTTTTTGCCTTTACTTGTTTCCACTTTTACATGTTTGAAGCTTTTTCTGCTTTGAGTGCTTTGGGGGTTCAGAAAGGAGGCATTATGTTTCCATGGAGTTCAGTCAGTCAGCAGCGAGCTACACTGTTTTTTATGTGTGCAATAAAACACATGCACACATACACAAGATTGCAAGAAGATACATTGTGACTTTTGACACAAAATGGGTGTTAATAACGCACATTTAATGTGATCCATGTTATTTTGACAGTTCACCATGTGACATGTGAGCACTCTTTGGCCCACCTGCACTGTGGTAAGATCACATCTTCTCTTCCTTGCATCTATGGTGCATTAAAATAAAGAAAAAAAACACAAGCTTTATTGTATTTTCATGTCACTTCATAACTTAATATCACCTTGTCCATTGACCTTTCAAAGATACATTTTCGCTCCCCCTTTGCTTGCAACTCTTCCTCCTCTTCTTGCCAGATGAAGGGCAGGTCATTACAGTCTATGGTGCCACTTATGGACGCTACGAACAGACCATGTGCAGCTACAGACGGCCTGCCTCTGAGATCCAAAACATCGACTGCTCACAGCCCGCCAGCGGCGTTTCTGACAGGTGCAGTCGCCCACTCTTTGTCAATTTGTGCTTCAGCTTGAAGGCTTTGTGATGCCACCCACTGTCACGTAGTATATGCTCCAGTGCACATTCAAGTATTCTCTCATGTCCCTCTGCCTCCACAGCTGCAATGGGAAAAACAGCTGTATTGTCAAAGTGGACAACTCGATGTTTGGAGACCCCTGTTTCGGCACTTACAAGTACCTGGAGGTGGCTTATGTATGTGAATGTAAGTAGCTGGAAGGCCAGTTAGCACTGTTTTCACACTGCTGATGCTAGTCTGTGGTCTAAATGTGCATAGGAAAACGAGCGGTTCAGCACCATAACTGCCTAAGTAACTATCTTTTCAGTGATAATAATCAGGCTGTATTAATCCAAAAGTATTACATGTTTAGTCCAGCAAGATTGGTTCTTCATAAAAGAAACAATGAGCTGTGCTGATGAAGTGTAAAATGCAGTATTCTTGCCATCCTGCAGAAACACAACATTTTGCACAACCAGTCACTTAGATATTTATCCGAATCTTTCATCCGTTTGTTTTTGCAGATCCATCTACCATTCCAAAGGAGTCTGTGTAAATATGATGTAACCACAATAAGATCACAATAAACATGTATTAAATAAAATATATTCAATCTGCGGCATGTGGCTGTCATGGTTTGTGATTCGTTTTATTGTTTTGTTATTGTGCGAATGATTATTGAACAGAAATCTACAGAAATGTGGACGAGCAAAGCTCCACTGCAGTGACTCTTAGTGAGCAATGTTTTCGGTGTCATCCAGGAAGTCCAGAGACAAAAATAAAATAATATTAGGGGCTGTGGAGTGCTCCAGGAAGTAATTGCAAAATGAAGTTGTGTGCCAGTCTGCAGAGATACGGGAGGAAGACTGAATGCATCTTTAAACACTAAGAGCTCTTCTTCGAGAAGCATATGTCACAGAGAGAGATTACGGGGAATTCTCAGAAATGTGAACGAGCGCACTTGTCAGGCTGGAAAGACCATCTCTGAACAGGGCGATGATATCATATTACAACATAACCACTGAGCGAGAACTTGTTGTTCTTTTGTCTGTATGTTTGTTCTCCTCGTGGTGTTTTCTGTAATTTGAGTCGGCCCATTGAGAACTCGTTTGCTCATCATCTCGAGGCGCATTCAGTAAGTCATTGTCCTCTTTCATCAGTCTCACTTACACTGTCAGCTGGGTGCTAGTTGCGCAAGATCAAGATATTGTTTTGAGGTGAAGACAGCCCTTGACCAGGCAGTATAAATACAGGTGTGACTGTTATGGCAACCATCAGTCACACACTTCACCCAAGCCTGGTTCTTCTAAAATAATGCTCAGCTTCAGATTCAGCACCACACTGCGTGAGTACACAATTGACTGGCAACTAGAACAATTATTATGGGATTTTTCATGTATAAGTAGGAATTCAAACTTCTTGCTGAATAAGCTAATAGCTTGACTAAAGTTTTAGAGTGCTGGATGGTAGCAGCTGGAGGAAAGTTGACCCACCATATTATCAGTATTGCTGCTCCATGAGAAATGCACTTCTTTTCTCAATATGTTTAAACCCGCACAATGTGATGCTGTATTTTGTCTTTTTGTCATACAAGGGCATATTTACAAGGGCATATTTTAAATTGTCCTTTTCAGTTTGACAAGTTACCCTTCCATCATTTTGTGTGGTTGCATTTCTGAAGTCCATGCCTCTAAAACATCTGATTTCAGTTTGTAAGTTTGTATAATCAGCCTTTCTCCTCTGGCCTTATTAGAAGATGAGGGGATGGACTGGATCAGGTACTTCAGCTTGAACAGTTTATGGTCAGGCATCACATAAAAAAAAAAGAGGGTTGAGAGAACCCTGCTCTTTTTCTTAGCCTTGAAAGTATAGCTATATTTAGCATTCAGAGCATAAATCTAGCAGCAAACAACTGTTATCTATGTGTAAAGATATAGTGGAGTACTGTCAGCCTGAGAAGAGAGTGGCGGTACTGCGCTCATTTATTCAGAGTTGGGGTCCCTTTGCTAATGACTCTGCTGCAACTTAGTATGGTAGGATGATTTATTTCCCATTTCTATGATCAAATGGTCTGAAAACACCAACATTAGCTTGTAAGATAAATGTATTCCACATTTACTATGTGGCATTTTAACACTTTGTTCTGCTTTACAACAGGTTTTTTTTGTTTGTTTTTTACCTGCATTCAACATCTACATTAACACGTCTCAGCAGGAATAGCACAGGTATTAGAGATGGCACTAATTATGACAAGGCCTTCCTACAGATGTTAACTCAGTCTCAGTATCATGGCCTACTGGGGACAGAACGGAGTCATCGCTAATGTCAGTAACACCTGTGCTTTTCCTGCTTTGACATGTCAGAATGTCTGCTGTGAAAAAAATGTTTATACTTTGATAAATATATATATTTTTTTTTTATGTTAAACGAGACTTTGTAACTTCAGCTTATGTTTCGCGGACACAGTTTGACAGCGATGTTTCTTTTCCAGTGCTGGCAGCAACATGTTCTCTCCTGGCAGCAGGTAAATATCTGAGTGCTTTCATAAATGATGATTCTTGCACGCGTTTTCCTCGTACAGGATGTGGCTTGAACGAACGCATTTCAACTAATGCTTTTGCATCCTTTATTTGAGTTGTTTCCACAAAGAGGGTCGTCACATGTGCCAGCAGCAGCGATGTCCATCGCCTGAGCTGCGGTATGGCAAAACTCTCACATACAAACAAACATAATGGAGAGATTTGTCCTGTTTCTAGATTTCTCATGTGATGTGTTTTAGATATCGGAGTGATCGGCGTGCAAGCAGCACTGTATGGACGTGCAGACAGTGAGACCTGCTCTAAGGGAAGACCTAAGAAACAGCTTGCCAATACGAAGTGCTCCCTGAAGGGCACATTGAAAGACCTCAAGAGAAGGTACACATTACCTGCACAGGAATTGAAAATAAATATAATGTTGTTATTGCACGTATACTAAATGTGGATACTGCTGGAAATGAGTCTCAGAATCAGGTCAAGGATTCAATGTCACTGCAGGCTTAAAAAAAAAAAAGTAGTAATAATTTAGTGGTTCAAATTTGAGGCAATCAAGTTCATCCATCCATCATCTGAACCGCTTATCCCGTTTGGGGTCGCGGGGCACTGGAGCCGATCCCAGCTGTCATTGGGCGAAGGCAGGGTACACCCTGGACAAGTCGCCAGTCTATCCAGGGCTCAAGTTCATGTATATTTTATTATTGTCACATATGGAAGTCGTATTTTGTTCTATGCATTCTCCTTCTGAGGCTTTGTGATTGATTAGTGTGTCAGATTTCTCTTTGACTTTAATATGTCAACAAAATTAAACAATAGACTGGGCATCAACAATTTTGGATTTATACAATATTCTGGTTTCTGTTTTGGAACCATATCTGACGAGACACAGGCACGTTCCCGGTGGGTGTTGGCCTCCGCCAGGGCTGCCCTTTTTCACCGGTCCTGTTCATGACCTTCATGGACAGGATATCTAGGCGCAGCCGTGGGGCGGAGAATGTCAGGTTCGGGGATCTCGGGATAGCCTCTCTGTTGTTTGCAGATGATGTGGTCCTGTTTGCCTCCTCGGACCATGACCTCCAGCATTCACTGGGGCGTTTAGCAGCCGAGTGTGAAGCGGCGGGGATGAGAGTCAGCACCACGAAATCTGAGGCCATGGTGCTCTGCCGGAAACCGGTGGATTGCTCCCTCCGGGTGGGGACAGAGTGCCTACCACAAGCGAAGGAGTTCAAGTATCTTGGGGTCTTGTTCACGAGTGAGGGTAAAATGGAGCGGGAGATCGACAGGCGTATCGGTGCGGCTGCAGCAGTAAAACAGGCGTTGCACCGGGCCGTCTTGGTGAAGAAGGAGTTGAGCTGGAAGACCGAAATGAGTGTCCTCAGTAGAGTGGCCGGGCTCAGCCTTAGAGATAGGGTAAGGAGCTCGGACATCAGGAGGGAGCTTGAAGTCGAGCCGCTACTCCTTCGGGGCGACTGTGGCTCAGTGGTTAGCAAGTCAGTCTTTCAATCAGAGGGTCGGTGGTTCAAACCCCGGCTCAGGCAGTCCATGTCGTTGTGTCCTTGAGCAAGACACTTAACCCTCATTGCTCACCGTTGCTGTGTCTACGGTCTACTGTATACTGTATATCATGTAAGTCGCTTTGGATAAAAGCGTCAGCTAAATGAAATGTAATGTAATGTAATGAAAGGAGTCAGCTGAGGTGGTTCGGGCATCTAATTAGGATGCCTCCAGGACGCCTCCCTTTAGAGGTTTTCCAGGCACGTCCAACTGGTAGGAGGCCCCGGGGAAGACACAGGACACGCTGGAGGGATTATATCTCCCAGCTGGCCTGGGAACGCCTCGGGATCCCCCAGAATGAGCTGGTAGATGTTGCGGGTGAGAGAGAAGTCTGGGTCAGCCTGCTGGACCTGCTGCCTCCGCGACCCCACCCCGGATAAGCGGTGGAAAATGGATGGATGGATGGATGTTCAATCAGTTTGTGATTTGGTTTTATTGTTTTGTTATTGTGCGAATGATTATTGAACAAAAATCTACAGAAATGTGGACGAGCAAAGCTACACTGCAGTGACTCTTAGTGAGCAATGTTTTCGGTGTCATCCAGGAAGTCCAGAGACAAAAATAAAACAATAGGCGCTGTGGAGTGCTCCAGGTATCCATCCATCCATCCATTTTCCACCGCTTATCCGGGGTCGGGTCGCGGAGGCAGCAGGTCAAGCAGGCTGACCCAGACTTCTCTCTCACCCGCAACATCTACCAGCTCATTCTGGGGGATCCCGAGGCGTTCCCAGGCCAGCTGGGAGATATAATCCCTCCAGCGTGTCCTGGGTCTTCTCCGGGGCCTCCTACCAGATGGACGTGCCTGGAAAACCTCTAAAGGGAGGCGTCCTGGAGGCATCCTAATTAGATGCCCGAACCACCTCAGCTGACTCCTTTCGACACGAAGGAGTAGCGGCTCGACTTCAAGCTCCCTCCTGATGTCCGAGCTCCTTACCCTATCTCTAAGGCTGAGCCCGGCCACTCTACGGAGGAAACTCATTTCGGCCGCTTGTATCCGCGACCTCGTTCTTTCGGACACGATCCAAAGCTCGTGACCATAGGTGAGGGTTGGGACGTAGACCGACCAGTAAATTGAGAGCTTTGCCTTTCGGCTCAGCTCCTTCTTCACCAAGACGGCCCGGTGCAACGCCTGTTTTACTGCTGCAGCCGCACCGATACGCCTGTCGATCTCCCGCTCCATTTTACCCTCACTCGTGAACAAGACCCCGAGATACTTGAACTCCTTCGCTTGTGGTAGGCACTCTGTCCCCACCCGGAGGGAGCAATCCACCGGTTTCCGGCAGAGCACCATGGCCTCAGATTTCGTGGTGCTGACTCTCATCCCCGCCGCTTCACACTCGGCTGCAAAACGCCCCAGTGAATGCTGGAGGTCATGGTCCGAGGAGGCAAACAGGACCACATCATCTGCAAACAGCAGAGAGGCTATCCTGAGATCCCCGAACCTGACATTCTCCGCCCCACGGCTGCGCCTAGATATCCTGTCCATGAAAGTCACGAACAGGACCGGTGATAAAGGGCAGCCCTGGCGGAGGCCAACACCCACCGGGAACGTATCTGACTTACTGCCGAGGATACGAACACAGCTCCTACTGCAGGCGTACAGAGACCGGATGGCCCGTTGCAACGGGTCCGGCACACCATACTCCCGCAGCACCCCCCACAAAAAGCCCCGAGGGACCCGGTCGAAAGCCTTCTCCAAGTCCACAAAGCACATGTAGACTGGTTGGGCAAACTCCCAGGACCCCTCCAGTATCCTTGCAAGGGTAAAGAGCTGGTCCACTGTTCCACGACCAGGACGAAACCCGCACTGTTCTTCTTGAATCCGAGGTTCGACAAACGGTCGGAGCCTCCGTTCCAGCACCCTGGCATAAGCTTTTCCCGGGAGGCTGAGTAGTGTGATACCCCGATAATTCGAGCACACTCTCCGGTCCCCCTTCTTGAAGATGGGAACCACCACCCCGGTCTGCCAGTCCATGGGCACTGTGCCCGACCCCCATGCGACATTGAAGAGGCGTGTCAGCCAAGACAGCCCAACAAAGTCCAGCGCCTTCAGCATCTCAGGGCGGATTTCATCCACCCCCGGCGCCTTGCCACCAAGGAGCTTTTTGACTACCTTAGTGGCCTCTGCCAGGGATATGGGTTCATCCAACCCCAAGTCTTCAGGCGCTGCCGCCTGTTCAGGGGACATGTTGACCGGGTTTAGGAGTTCCTCAAAGTGCTCCTTCCACCGCCCGACGATATCCTCTGTCTGGGTCAGCAGCAACCCTCCCCCGCTGATAACAGCCTGGGGAAGGCCCTGCTTTCCCTTCCTGAGTCGTCGGATGGTTTGCCAGAACCTCCTTGAGGCCAACCAAAAGTCCTTCTCCATGGCCTCCCCGAACTCCTCCCATGCCCGAGTTTTAGCATCCGTGACCACTGCAGCTGCAGTCCTTCTGGCCTGTCTGTACCTGTCAGCTGCTTCAGGAGACCCCTGGGCCAACCAAGCCCGAAAGGCCTCCTTCTTCAGCTTGACGGCTTCCCTCACCCCCGGTGTCCACCACCGGGTTCTCGGGTTGCCGCCACGACAGGCACCGATGACCTTCCGACCACAGCTCCTAGCGGCCGCGTCCACAATAGAGGCTTTGAACATGATCCACTCGGATTCCATGTCCCCAACCTCCCTCGGGATGTGTGAGAAGTCCTTCCGGAGGTGGGAGTTGAAGACCTCCCGGACAGGATCCTCCGCCAGACGTTCCCAGTTCACCCTCACTACACGTTTGGGCTTGCCAGGTCTCTCTGGCCGACTCCCCCGCCATCTGATCCAACTCACCACCAGGTGGTGATCAGTTGACAGCTCTGCTCCTCTCTTCACCCGAGTGTCCAAAACATACGGCCGCAGATCAGATGATACGATTACGAAGTCGATCATTGATCTCCGGCCTAAGGTGCTCTGGTACCAGGTACACTTATGAGCCACCTTATGTTCAAACATGGTGTTTGTTATGGACAAACTGTGGCTAGCACAGAAGTCCAACAACAAAACACCGCTCGGGTTCAGATCAGGCAAGCCGTTCCTCCCAATCACTCCCCGCCAGGTTTCTCTGTCGTCGCCCACGTGAGCGTTGAAGTCTCCCAGGAGAACTATGGAGTCGGCAGGCGGCGCCCTTTCCAGGACCCCTCCCACCAACTCCAAGAAGGCCGGATACTCCGAAATGCTGTTTGGTGCATAAGCACAAACAACAGTCAGAGCCTTACTCCCCGCAACCCGTAGGCGCAGGGAGGCGACCCTCTCGTTCTCCGGGGAAAACTCCAACACGGCGGCGCTCAGCCGGGGACTCGTGAGTATCCCCACTCCCGCCCGGCGCCTCACACCCTGGGCGACTCCAGAAAAGAACAAAGTCCAACCCTTCTCCAGGAGTTTGGTTCCAGAGCCAGCGCTGTGCGTGGAGGTGAGCCCAACTATATCTAGCTGGTAACGCTCCACCTCCCTCACCAGCTCCGGCTCCTTCCCCGCTAGCGAGGTGACGTTCCACGTCCCTAGAGCTAGTCTATGTCGCCGGCGATCGGCTCGCCCAGGCCCCCTGCCCGCCGCCCGGTCTACATAGCACCCGACCCCGATGTCTGTCCCTGCGGGTGGTGGGTCCACAGGGTGGCTGCACCATGATGTTTCTTCGGGCTGAGCCCGACCGGGCCCCATGGGCGAAAGCCCGGCCACCAGACGCTCGCCGACGAGCTCGCCTCCCGGGTCTGGCTCCGGGAGGGTGCCCCGGTTTCCCTGGTCCGGGCGAGGTAGCTACAGTCTTTGGGCTGCTTATCATCGAGGTTTTTTGAACCGCTCTTAGTCTGGGCTCTCCCCCGAGACCTGTTTGCCTTGGGAGACCCTACCAGGGGCAGATGCCCCGGACAACATAGCTCCCAGGATCATTGAGCCACTCAAACTCCTTCACCGCGTTAAGGTGGCGATTCGCGAAGGAGTTAAGGTGGCGATTCGCGAAGGAGTTAAGGTGGCGATTCGCGAAGGAGATAAGGTGGCGATTCGCGAAGGAGGTAGTCCAGGTAGTCATAACAAAATTAAGTTGTATATATTAGCTATATTAAGCATTCAGAGCATACATCTAGCAGCAAACAACTGTTATCGTTAATATATAGTGTACAAGTACCTGGAGGTGGCTTACGTATGTGAATGTAAGTATCTTAAAGGCCCATTAGGCTGTTTACTCTGATAAAGTCAAATATGGGATGTTCAATATGGGGTATGGAAAATGTCATATCATCAGTTGCTGAAATAAATTGTCTGAATTAAATATTTTATGTTTTTTCTGGGTCCTGGGGTCATTCCACAGCAGCTTCCATAGCAGTAACCTGTGTTCACATGCTGAAGTTTATATACACATAAACACACACTGAATGAATTTGACAATTTGTTCTTTGCCTATAGAGAAATTAAAAAATAAACAAAAGCAGAATCTTATACATTTATAATTATCTGGTGGTCAAACCCACACATGTTAATTAGGCCAACTAATATCTTTGATCTTTCCTACGTCTCTTCAAGATGCTGCCAACTCCAAAAATCACTCTGAACCTCAAAGCTTCTGGGAAAAACCCTCTGCTGTGCATGAAGCGATGCAGTTTGTGTTCCCACTGTGTTTGGTCGTTAGCATGAGCAGCTGTAGCATATGAAATGATATGAATAAAAAGAGAAGCACATTTTATTAAGTCTAAGTCAGACATTACTTGCGGTTGCTTAAGTAGAAGAAAGGTCTGTGCTCAGTTTCACTCGTATGTTTCCTGTGGACACGTGGGAATTTCAGGCTGATGGAGTCAGTAGATGAAACTTCACTTTTAGGTCTCTACAAACATTTGGATTCATCCTAAAGTTGATCATGAGGTTCCACATGTAGCGTCATGAAAGTGTGTCATCTGGACCAAATACATGACAATGTAGAGGCCCGGCTCTTCTTTTCCAACTTGTGTCAGGTGCGGGGTTAAAGGAGGACCCAAATGCCAAGCAACCGGTCAACATACATTTATTCTTTTAAAAATGGAAAAAAAGCAAAAACAACGTAAACTGAGAGTAAGACTCCAGAGACACATACTCAGAATGTAGGCAAAGAATGATCAGACAAGGGGACAGGAGACGAACATGGTAGGTGATTGAAGGTGATTGACACAGCAGGGAACAAGCAACACACAGGGCAGAAAATCAGACAATCACGGGGGCAGGAAGTGCAGCGAACACCGAGGAAATACAAGACAGCCACATCATGACAACAATATGTTGATACTCATTGGCGATGTTAGCATGTAGTCCATACCGTATAGAAATAGTATATAGTATGACTTTGGGACAAATCTTGTGCCCACTGTCTCCCTCCCTCACACGGCTGGAGCAGCTACATGATCGAAGCACAAAGAAGCTCTGATCACAAAACATGCAAAGGGCTATGTTAATGCTTTGAATTTCAAATCGCATATCGGGGGCATTTAAACTGCATTTCCCCGTTTCACCGCAGAAAATGGCAGAGTTGAACAAGTTCACGGCGGAGCACCGGGAGGAGGCGGGGTCAGATGGGGAAGGGGACCAGATCCGCACGGTGGACCAGAACAGGAACCTGAAAGTCGTCTACCCGTCAAAGACCGACCTCTGCAGCAACATCGGCAACTTGACCGTCATTTGGTAGATGTTATAGGTGACCACTGATATTTACACTCAATCAGATGAAGTCATTTAAAAAGATTAACATCGTGGGACATTTTAAGTTCAAAAACCTTTGCGCGATTGTGCAAAAAGAAGTCCCGGATGCAGAAAGTTATAATAAAAATGTATTTAATAAAAAGATGATGAACAGCATTTCAAAATGAATCACACTAATAACTACACAATATTTACAAAATATATCCCATGGGAGAGAGATATCCCATGAGACAGAGATCCTTTGAGCGCCTGGTCCTGTACCTCAAATCCCTCACCGACCCACTCCTGGAGCCCCTGCAATTCGCCTGCGTCAACAGGTCAACATGGCCCTCCACTCCATCCTCCAGCATCTGGACTCCCCAGGTACCTATGCCAGGATCCTGTTTGTGGACTTCAGCTCTGCCTTCAACACCATCATCCTGTCTCTGCTGCAGGACAAGCTCTCCCAGCTGCACGTGCCAGTCTGCACCTGCAAGTGGATCACAGACTTCCTGTCTGACAGGAAGCAGCACGTGAGGCTGGGGAAACACGTCTCAGCCTCTCGGTCCATCAGCACCGGTTCCCCCCAAGGCTGCGTTCTTTCCCCTCTGCTCTTCTCCCTGTACACCAACAGCTGCACATACAGTCACCAGTCCGTCAAGCTCCTGAAGTTTGCGGATGACACCACCCTCATTGGCCTCATCTCTGGTGGGGACGAGTCCGCCTACGGGTGGGAGACTGACCACCTGGTGACCTGGTGCAGCCAAAACAACCTGGAGCTCAACGCTTTGAAGACAGTCGAGATGGTTGTGGACTTCAGAAAGATCTCAGCCCCACCACTGTTCCTCCATCCCCGTCTGGTATGCTGCAGCCACTGCCAAGGACAAGGTCAGGCTGCAGCGCATCATCCGCTCTGCTGAGAGGGTGATTGGTCCCTCCAGGACTTGTTTGCTTCAAGGACCCTGAAGCGGGCGAGGAAGATTGTAGCTGATCCCTCTCAACCTGGACACAAACTGTTCGTGTCCCTCCCCTCTGGCAGGAGGCTGCGGTCCATCAGGACCAAGACCTCATGGCACACCAACAGTTTTCTGCAGTCGGGCTCATCAACAGAGCCCGGGTCCCCCACTGACTGACTCTGTCACCTACAGACAATCTCCCACTGGTCACTCCCCTGATACATTACACTTGCCACTTTCACACAACACTTACATTCCATGCACTTTGTTATTTTTATATTCTACTGTTCAATTGTAAATATTCATTCATCCATCCATTCATTCATTCGCATTTATTGCACTGTGTTTACTGTTAAATGTGTATTGTTAAATGTTAAATGTATGCACCTTCCGCCAGGACAAATTCCTTGAATGTGAAAACAAACAATGGTGTCAGGGCTCGTGAAAGGGACCCAAAAGCAAACCCTCGGAACACGGCAAAGTATCAACAGAAAGGTATATTTATTGTCTCTGACAAACACAAAACTTAAATCCTCAGGCAATTTTCCACAAAAACGTAAATCCAAATGTCTCTTCATCAAACTTAAAGAACTCAAGCCTTCAGTCCATACTCAGCTGGCTCCGGCGGCGTCTCGTGTCCTGTGTCCTGTGTTTTGGGCTGAGCAGAACATACGTCATAAGTGCAATCTCCCGACGCCGAACATCCGGGAGGAAGCCACCTTTAAGCTGTGCCGTGATTGTCTTGATGCTCTGCAGCTGCGAGCGGCGGCCATCTTCCTCCCAGCTGTCCTGCGTCAACCTGATTCCAGAAACAAAACACACACTCTGGTCCAAGCCAGCGTTACACTTGCACCCCCTGGCGGAGGTGCCCTCCAGATCCTCACAAATGGTTCTGATTCTGAAAAGTTGATTCTTGCTGTGTACATATATACATGAATATTAAACTGCCTGTAGTCACAGACTGTTGCTAACATATCCAGATTTATTTATTTATATTGATTAATTAATGTTCTTCTAACGTTACGGCTGCTTTGTGTTTGCATCATAGAGGACTGTAAATAAGAATATCTATCATTGGCTTTTATTTTGACATTCGTTTTAGGCACTTCCATTCTCTGGTTTTTGGTTTCAGACGACAAAACAAGGGACTAAAATGAGGCCGATGTTGGATTCACTCAGCTTGATAACATTTTAAAAATAGATAATTGTGGTCAAATTATGTTAGTCTCATATACACAGAGAATAGATACCCAATGACATATTTGAACACATTCAATATTTTTGTTGGTTTCCCCCACCATTCTTCTATTTTGAGAACACATACAATTTACATAAACAATAAGGATAATTGTTTGGTAACATGAGCCCCGCTTTCACAGAAATGTCTTCTAAAAAAAAAAAAGAATATTTATTATTTTGCCATTCCTCCTGATATATTACAATGTCAATTCAGACAAGCTAAATTCACTTCTGTCTGTTTAACAGCAACGTGTTGCGAGCAGAAGAGACGTCATCATCCGCTAAAAAAAATAAGCTATACTTGAGTAAAAGTAAAGATACTTTACTGGAAAATTACTAAAAGTGAAAGTCACCTATTAGAATACTACTTGAGTAAAAGTCTTAAAGTATCTGATATTTACTGTACTTAGGTATCAAAAGTAATTTTCTGATATTAAATACTTAAGTATTGAAAAGTAAAAGTATTAACAGTGTGTTATGCTCAAGTATGCTCAACAACACAGAATGGCTGGAGCCCTTGGACAACATACTACACGACCGCTTTGTCAATGGACCTCTGAGACAGTCAAGGGGTTCACGAATGTGGTCTGCTTGCTGCTGGAGGGAGTCTCAGGAGCCCTTTTTCTCTTTGTTGATGTCAGCTCTCCATAGTTTTAAAGGTGGTGTACATGCTTTCCCTGAAATAGTGATACAAAGACATTTTGGAAGCATAACAACTTAGCTAGCCCCACTGCTACACACACTTGCATCTCCAACACGGTTCAAATCGTAATGCTGCACTCTCGCGGCTCCTGTCAATCCTATGGTGTGGTGGCTAAGATAACTAAACGTTAGCTAACTTACTAACTCGCGATCTGTTTACTACACTAATAGGCTACATCTCATTTGATTTACGATAGCGAACGTTAGCTTAACATACACCATGTATGTACATTAGCAGATCAGACACCTGTCTCCGCCCCTGCCCTGACAAAGATATACTCCAATCCTGTGGGAAACACTGCTAGATAATAGCTCAACAGGTTTATGCAATTATGATAACTAAACATTAACGTTGCGGCTCATGGGATTAATCTTAATTTACCTTAATGTGTTTCCTGTAGTGATGTGTCTGTTTGTGTCGAAGCTTCGAAGCGTGTGTTGAGTAATCCAGGAAGATTTTTGTGAAGCGCGTATTGAGGCTTGTGTTGGTGACGTATGTGGTGACGTTCGAAGCCTCGTGAACCGCCCGTAGGCCTACCACGTGACTGATTCAGAAAATGGTTCGAAGGTTTGGCGTGCGATTCGAAATATAAAGGGCAGCGAAACGCAATGAATCCCTCCCCTCACAAGTGTACCTGGGTGAACCAAACATTGGAAGATTGGAGAACCCCCTGTTGGGAAGGATGGAAAAATGTATATCCCAATTTGTATAAACTTGCTGTTGCTTTTCTCTTTACCTCAGCTTCATCTGTGCCCTGTGAAAGGGTGTTTTCTAAAGCAGGCAACATCGTCTCATAAAAAAAACCACCTGAAGCCCAGCACTGTGGAAAAGTTATTTTTAAATAAAAATGAATACAATGTTGTCCCTATAACATAAGCACAGTCACATCACAACCCTCTCCCCAATTGTCCACTTTCACTTTTGACCCCGCCATTGTGTCATAAAGACAGACACCATACTAATAAGTTCATAATTTATGTATTGGCATCACAAACATCATTTGTTCATGTATTCAGTTCAAAGCTTCACCAAATCCATGGTGTCATTAAATTCATTGATATTTATTGTCCACTTGATGGCGCTGTAGAGCAAATGAAGCATCATGAAGCTTCGGCCCATTAACGAACCAATTGGATGGAATGCTTCAGGAAGCTTCATCTCGCCATCACTAGTTTCCTGAGGTTGGATGGGGAGTTTTTGAATGCCAATATTTCAGTAGCTTTGGGTAAGCATAAGAGGCACTTGATCCGGTACGAAGAATCTTTCAAGAAAACATAAGAAAACATTTCTCGCAAATCTGGCCACGGGTGTTGGTCTTCGTCACCACCGTCATTTGTTGCGGGAGAAGCAGGTGCCTCCATTTCTGCTTCCATCATGAAATCTGTCATCGTAGAGTAATGTATTGCTCGCTAGCTTAACATTATTAACCAATGATTTAACTTCAAGCTAGGACCACTGATTTGCCAAACCTGCTTGGTGGAGTCTGTGTTTCACAACAGTCCCCAATGTTTTTTCTAAAGATAGATTTGATTTTGTAGCGAATAACAAAATATATCGGAGTAAAAGTATCAGTTTTCTTTGCAAAATGTAGTAAAGTAAAAGTCAACAGAAATATAAATGTAAAGTACAGATACCAAAAAAAAGACTTAAGTACAGTAACAAAGTATTTCTACTTTGTTACTATACACCACTGCTAGTAAGTAAACTTAACTTGATAATATGAATCCTTATATTCTGTATATTTGATTATTGTCTATGAAAGATGTTCAGGTTACTCAAGGTCAGAATAACAAATACTGAAGTGAGGAGTCAGCAAGTCAAAACCAGTTGTCTCAGTTAATAACAGGAGACGACCGCTTGTCTGTTCGTCAAGGTTAGATACATGCCTTGCTCCACAACACCCAAGCATGTTATAAGGTCTAAGCCTAAGGTCATTGTTAAGTCAAATTTACTTGACAATTTTGGATGAAAAAACATTCTTAGTAGTAAGTAAACTTAACTTAAGAATTTTCTGAGTAAGAATTACCCACAATTTCTGTGTGGAAATTGTTACCAAGCTTTATTTAAGTAAATGGCACTCCAAATCTTGTTCAGTGTATGCTTAAGGTAAAAGTGTGAAGTCATGCACTGCACATAAATCTATCTGCATTGGACATGAACCGGGTTATTATGAGCACAATCCATGACATGTTGTGATTAAATCCATGTGATTGGGGAGCGGCCCACATAGACACAGTGTATAGTCAGCCTGAGAAGATAAGTTTAATGTGGGCTTCACCAGTTGAGAAGACACAAGACATAGATAGAGTCGTGCTGACCGGGCGCCATTCCAGTGCGAGCCAGTAAAAAGGGAGCTGTAGCTGCTAGCGACCGAAGACCAGAGGGCTAGTTAGTGTTAAGTTCAAAAATCTTTGGGCGGTTGTTATAATAAAGTTATAATAAAAATTGATTTAATAAAAAGATGATGAACAGCATTTCAAATAGAATCACACTAATAACTACACAATATATACAAAATATATCCCATGGGAGAGAGAAATCCCATGAGACAGAGATCCAGTGCCCACCCCACCGGGCAGCAGATCCATACATACCTGCCCGGCAGTAGGCACCCAGAGATCTGCTGATGTTCTCAAAAAGTCTCAGCTTTGCCAGGTTTGGGGTCAGCCCCCCTTCCTCTGGCTGGCATCTCTTCCAGTCCATTGATTGGACAAGACCTCGTCCTCTTAGGTGTTTGTCAACCCAAACCCCCTCTCGCATAAACAACAGTACTCAGGACTTCAATCAACCCCCACTCAGGGACATTCCTGAGCTTGTCCTCCTTATCTATCTTCTCCAATCTTCAGGCTGCGTAACTGTTTGTGGGCTCCTGATGTTTTCAGGATTCATTCCACAATCACTCAATACATTTCATAATTCTAATTAATACATTTGTGTAGTACATACAGTGTCATTCATTTGATATTTGATAATCCATACAGAGTTATTTATTTGTCTTGACCCTCCAATGTAAACTCTCTAGCTCTCACTAGGAGCACTATAAAGCATTATTTTCTAACACTAGAAAGAGACGAGATATGACAAGTACCGAGCAGGTAGATATGCGACCGGAGAAGGACCAAGTGGAAGATAGTCGGCTAAGCAGATAAATACTTTAAGAAAACCGCCGTGAACTGGTATACGTGATGAAAGTAATGTGCTTGGTGTCATGTTCAAAATCTTCAGAGGGCAATAAGTACTTCTTGGATAGATGATGATAATTAAACTAATTTAAGTAAAAATAAGTTGTGATAAAACGTATGGTCTCAGCTGAGGTCTTTTCAGTTTTAGTGGTCCATTGACTGCAAGCAGTTTACTTTCTACACATTCCTCTAAAAAGTCCTGAACTCAACCTGCAAATAGTTAATACATTGGTGCATAGATTGGTGCATAGTTTGAATAGGCAGAGTCATCTTGTGGTTGGTTTATAGTTGTCTACGCCTCTTGGCATGTGATCCCTGTCACTGCTTCTCATGTAACTGTGTGTTGCTATTACAGTACTTTTCCACTAGGATACATACATTACACAAGGCAGTATTACGTTGAATGCATTACTTTCTGCTATGTTACTGATACACATTTATATGAGACTGTAACAGGACGGTACGGAGGACACAGAAGTTAGGGCAGCGCAACAATCAAAGGCAGAGCCATTTCGGCAGGGTTTTAAAGGATTTTAATTAAACAAACACAAAAAACCTCAAACGTAGCTCAGTCCAGACCTCTATCAGTTAACTACTCCTGCTCAGTTCCCCTCCTTGGCTTTTGTTAAACTCCCTGACGAGGAGATCAGGTTTGTCTCGTCCCACACCTGATCTCAATGCTCTCCTGACGAGTGGGTGGAGCCTTCTGGCTGGAATGTAGATGCCATCCACTACACCTCCCCTCAGGTCCATACACAAACTTTACAAACAGGGAAGGGAGGGACAGTCGATCCATCTAATTTGTCAGTTTCTTTCAGATGAGTCATCTACATCAATGAGTTTAGCTCCTAATAGTGGCATCATTAGGGGCTGGTGTTCCTCTGTCAGTGGGCTGGCTATGAGTCTGGTAATAAGAGTCCTGATACAGGGGATGCAACAGCATTCATGTAAGATAAGTATGCTGGCCAGAATGGAGATTGCTGTTATCATTGTGATAATATTATTTTGTATTTTCCAAACTATGAGTCCAATAAACCTGAGAAGGGTCGTCAATGCCACTGTTTTCTGCTAGTTCTTCATTGAGGGAAGTCAGTCCTGCTAAAGCTCTATTCACTGATCTGTCAGGGGCAGGGTTGTTGGGAATGTAGGTGCAGAACATAGAACCAAACCTTTTACATACTCCATCTTTCTCGGCCAGCAACAATGGGGTATTACGTTGAATGCATTACTTTCTGCTATGTTACTGATACACGTAGATATGAAACTTTAGAGACCCAACTCACTTTATTTGTGATCTGTGCGTTACAAATACATTTACGTGAATTGAACTTACGTGAATCCAACCTCTGTTCTGTGGGTGTTCTATTACTGAGGTCCTGTTTGTGAGTTCCTGTGGTGCCTCACCATCACCATCAGGAAGGAGACGGCTAAAAGTTTATACAGCATCATGTTTTAAATATCCACGAACATACACACATACACAAGATCCTAAGAAGATACATTGTGACTTTGGACACAAAATGGGTGTTAATAACGCACGTTTAATGTGATCCATGTTATTTTGACAGTTCACCATGTGACATGTGAGCACTCTTTGGCCCACCTGCACTGTGGTAAGACCTTTGACCTTTCAAAGATAAATTTTTATTCCCCTTTGCTTGCAACTCTTCCTCCTCTTCTGGCCAGGTCATTACAGTCTATGGTGCCACTTATGGACGCTACGACCAGACCACGTGCAGCTACAGACGGCCTGCCTCTGAGATCCAAAACATCGACTGCTCACAGCCCGCCAGCGGCGTTTCTGACAGGTGCAGTCGCCCACTCTTTGTCAATTTGTGCTTCAGCTTGAAGGCTTTGTGATGCCACCCACTGTCACGTAGTATATGCCAGTGCACATTCAAGTATTCTCTCATGTCCCTCTGCCTCCACAGCTGCAATGGGAAAAACAGCTGTATTGTCAAAGTGGACAACTCGATGTTTGGAGACCCCTGTGTCGGCACTTACAAGTACCTGGAGGTGGCTTATGTATGTGAATGTAAGTAGCTGGAAGGCCAGTTAGCACTGTTTTCACACTGCTGATGCTAGTCTGTGGTCTAAATGTGCATAGGAAAACGAGCGGTTCATCACCATAACTGATAATAATCAGGCTCTATTAATCCAAAATTAATAAATTTTTAGTGCTGCTAGATTGGTTCTTCATTTAAGAAACAATGAGCTGTGCTGATGAAGTGTAAAATGCAGTATTCTTGCCATCCTGTAGAAACGCAACGTTTTGCACAACCAGTCACTTAGTTAATTGTGTGTAAACATGCTGTAACCACAATAAGATCACAATAAACATGTAATAAATACAATATTTTCAATTAGCAGCATGTGGCTTGTCATGGTTTTGTAATTCGGTTTCATTGTTTTGTTATTGTGCGAATGATTATTGAACAGAAATCTACAGAAATGTGGACGAGCAAACAAAGTCTCGACTGTTCTCTGTCCTGGCTCCTCGATGGTGGAATGAGCTCCCCATTGACATCAAAACAGCAGAAAGTCTCTACATCTTTCGTCGCAAACTAAAAACACATCTTTTCCGACTATACCTTGAATAAATGAAGTAGCACTTTAGTAGCACTGGAATGGCTCATACTGAAAGCACTTTGTAGTTGAACTTTATTGATGAAATTGTACCTTCTTGATTGTTGTTGTTCTGATTCTTGTTTGTACTCACGGTAGAATGCACTTATTGCAAGTCGCTTTGGATAAAAGCGTCAGCTAAATGAAATGTGATGTAATGAGCAAAGCTCCACTGCAGTGACTCTTAGTGAGCAATGTTTTCGGTGTCATCCAGGAATTCCAGAGACAAAAATAAAATAACATTAGGGGCTGTGGAGTGCTCCAGGTAGTCATTACAAAATTACGTTGTGTGCCAGTTTGCAGAGAGGACTATAGATATATATATCTTAAAGACAAAGAGCTTCAAGAAAGCATGTCACAAATGTGAAAGAGATGAATGGAGATTTCTCAGAAATGTGAACGAAGGGTACTTGATGTGCTTTTCATTGAGTCACTTTCATTTCTATTTATTTGCATGTTCACTCTTTTTGTCACCTGAACAAACGGCAGTTACGCAAGCTATTGTTTTGAGATGAAGACACCCTTTGGATATTGCAGTATAAATAGAGTGTGTCTGTTCTGGCACCCATCACGGTGCACCACAGCCTGGTTCTTCTAAAACCATGCTCAGCTTCAGACTCAGCACCACACTGCGTGAGTACACAATTAACTGGCAACTAGAAAGATTATGTGATTTGTGATGTATAAGTAGGAATTAAAACTTGTCAGGCGCATGAGGTTAAAAAGGGCCTGTGGGGACGTATGTCAGTTTATTTGCAATAATACGTTTAAACCAGGACAATGTGATGCTGTATTTAGTCTTTTTGTCATAGAAAGACATACTTACAATTATCATAGTCATGTTTTCAGTTTGACAAGTTACCCTTCCATAATTTTTTGTGGTTGCAGTTCTAAAGTCCATGCCTCTAAAACATTTAATTTCTTAGTTTGTAAGTTTGTATAATCAGCCTTTCTCCTCTGGCCTTATTAGTAGACGAGGGGATGGACTGGATCAGGTACTTCAGCTTGAACAGTTTATGGTCATGCATCACATAAAAAAAGAGGGTTGAGAGAACCCTGCTCTTTTTTTTAGCCTTGAAAGTATAGCTATATTTAGCATTCAGAGCATAAATCTAGCAGCAAACAACTGTTATCTATGTGTAAAGATATAGTGGAGTACTGTCAGCCTGAGAAGAGAGTGGAGGCACTGCGCTCATTTATTCAGAGTTGGGGTCCCTTTGCTAATGACTCTGCTGCAACTTAGTATGGTAGGATGATTTATTTCCCATTTCTATGATCAAATGGTCTGAAAACACCAACATTAGCTTGTAAGATAAATGTATTCCACATTTACTATGTGGCATTTTAACACTTTGTTCTGCTTTACAGCAGGTTTTTTTTGTTTGTTTTTTACCTGCATTCAACATCTACATTAACACGTCTCAGCAGGAATAGCACAGGTATTAGAGATGACACTAATTATGACAAGGCCTTCCTACAGATGTTAACTCAGTCTCAGTATCATGGCCTACTGGGGACAGAACGGAGTCATCGCTAATGTCAGTAACACCTGTGCTTTTCCTGCTTTGACATGTCAGAATGTCTGCTGTGAAAAAAATGTTTTAACTTTGATAAAGATTTTTTATTTTTTATGTTAAACGAGACTTTGTAACTTCAGCTTATGTTTCGCGGACACAGTTTGACAGCGATGTTTCTTTTCCAGTGCTGGCAGCAACATGTTCTCTCCTGGCAGCAGGTAAATATCTGAGTGCTTTCATAAATGATGATTCTTGCACGCGTTTTCCTCGTACAGGATGTGGCTTGAACGAACGCATTTCAACTAATGCTTTTGCATCCTTTATTTGAGTTGTTTCCACAAAGAGGGTCGTCACATGTGCCAGCAGCAGCGATGTCCATCGCCTGAGCTGCGGTATGGCAAAACTCTCACATACAAACAAACATAATGGAGAGATTTGTCCTGTTTCTAGATTTCTCATGTGATGTGTTTTAGATATCGGAGTGATCGGCGTGCAAGCAGCACTGTATGGACGTGCAGACAGTGAGACCTGCTCTAAGGGAAGACCTAAGAAACAGCTTGCCAATACGAAGTGCTCCCTGAAGGGCACATTGGAAGACCTCAAGAGAAGGTACACATTACCTGCACAGGAATTGAAAACTAGAACATTTCGCAAGAGATTTTGACGGTGTGGCGACTACTGCCGTAAGTCGTCGAAATATATATATTACCGGTAGTGAGATCTGTTGTTGAGGTTATTGATAAGATAAGATAAGATAATCCTTTATTAGTCCCGCAGTGGGGAAATTACAGGATTACAGCAGCATTGCTCAAAAAACAAGTAACATAAATAAACAGTAATAAACATAATAAAAACATAATAAAATAAAAAACAGTAGAAGAATATTGAATATACAGAAGAATACTTGAATATACAAGATATTGTAGAGTCATTTCTGTATTTGTGATGGACTTGAGAGCAGCTATTGCTTCTTAGACACAGGAAAACCGTGACTCTGATTGTGAAAATATCGGAATCAAGAGAGGCTCAAGACTTTTGTGAACGTTTCCGTGTACTTAAATGTTTGTGGGGTTTAGAAATGAGAGCGTAAAGGCAGTTCAGAAAGGGCCCCTGTTTGCTTCATGAGAGAAAATTGTGCTCCGATTTAACATGGAGTCCAATGGAGCAGTTGGCTGACTTCATGTCGCTTTCAGGCTCGCTGACAAAAAAGTAAAAGTTTGTGGGATTCCACGACGTTATGTATAAATGATGCCTGAGGAGTACAAATTGTGGAATGAATGGCAAAATATAAATATTATTTTCGGAAGAGTCTGAAGCTGCTCCGTGCTCTAGTGATGACATCATAAGCTGAACGGTTTCTGTAGCTGAAAATATGAGAGGGTCGGTGGTTCAAACCCCGGCTCAGGCAGTCCATGTCGTTGTATCCTTGAGCAAGACACTTAACCCTCATTGCTCACCGTTGCTGTGTCTACGGTCTACTGTATACTGTATATCATGTAAGTCGCTTTGGATAAAAGCGTCAGCTAAATGAAATGTAATGTAATGTACGGAAGAAGAACAATAGTTGGACTGCAGCATCTATTGAGACTTGCTGCGCATCGCCACACCGAATTAATATAATGTTGTTATTGCACATATTCTAAATATGGATACTGCTGGAAATGAGTCTCAGAATCAGGTCAAGGATTCAATGTCACTGCAACTGTAGTGCATTGTAGAAACTTAATGGTTGAGTTGGTGTCAATAGAGTTCATGTATATTTGATTATATTCACATATTAGTGTGTCAGATTTCTCTTTGACTTTAATATGTCAACAAAATGAAACAATAGACTGGGCATCAACAAATTTGAAACCTGGCTTTATACAATATTCTGGTTTCTGTTTTTGAACCATATCTGACGGGACAATGCTTCATTTGCACTTTTAAACAGGACGTGTCAGATAACTCAACGTGAGTAATCAGCCGTGGTATCATCTAGTTTAAATGTTTATCCTCTCACCTCAATGTGTTTCCTGCAGGTGTAATGGCAAAAGGAAGTGTGACCTGAACACAAGCATCGTTCATACCTCTGATCCCTGCCCTGGCACCGCCAAATACCTGGAAACCACCTACACCTGTTTGCCAGCAAGTCAGTCACATGTCTGCATGAAACTAACCGAGAAAGAAAGTTGTATGGTGATGTCTAATGTGATTCACTCATGTTACTTTGACAGCTCATCTTGTTGCATGTGAGGGCTCTTTGGCACACCTCCAGTGCAGTAAGATATATATATTTTTTTAATTTCTTTTTGCATTCATGGTGGATTATGTATAATTACATTTTTAATGCATCAGACCTCTCCGTCTTCTTCACCTTGCCAATTGTTCCTCCTCTTTTAGATGTAGGAAAGGTCATTTTTGTGTACGGGGCCGACTATGGACGCCGTGACCGGACCACCTGCATTTCTAATCGGCCCGCCTCTCAGATTAAAAATGACGCCTGCTCAAATCCCACTGCCAAAGTTGCTGACAGGTACGGCTGCATACCCATTGCTACATATAAGGAGTAAATCCAGATCTTAAGAAACAATTTCCTACTTGGCACGGATAAATAAATCAGAGAGAATAGTAATTCTTGCAAGCCGAAAGAAAGTCAAATTGAACCACACAATGTAAAAAATACATGGACAATTGGTGTGTGTGTGTTTGAAAGTATGCAGCATGCAGGCCGTTAAAGCATTGTAGTAGTCCAGTTCCCAGTACGTGTTATAGCCTCATGCATGCACCAACACAGATCAGATGTCATATGCTCCATGGTGAATTCAAGCCTGATTTCACTCATGTCCCTCTGCCTCCACAGCTGCAATGGGAAAAACAGCTGTACTATCAGTGCGAGCAACTCAGTGTTTGGAGACGCCTGTGTTGGCAATTACAAGTACCTGGAGGTGGCTTACAGATGTGAAGGTATCTTAACGGCTCATTAGGCTGTTTACTCTGATAAACAAATAAATATGGGATGTACAAGAAGGGGTATGGAAAAAATAAATTGTCTAAAATGAATATTTTATGGTTTTTATTTTGCAGGTTCTAAGGGCATGCCACATCCGGCAGGTCCCCCGGCAGGTTCCACGGCAGGTCCCCATACAGGTCCCCCAGCAGGTTCCACGGCAGGTCCCCATACAGGTCCCCATACAGGTCCCCATACAGGTCCCCCAGCAGGTTCCACGGCAGGTCCCCACGCAGGTCCGCCGGCAGGTCCCCCAGCAGGTCCCCATGCAGGTCCCCATACAGGTCCCCCGGCAGGTTCCACGGCAGGTTCCCATGCAGGTCCCCATACAGGTCCCCATGCAGGTCCGCCGGTAGGTCCCCCAGCAGGTCCCCCAGCAGGTCCTCATGCAGGTCCCCCTGCAGGTCCCCATGCATGTCGTCATGCATGTCGTCATGCATGTCGTCATGCAGGTCGTCATGCAGGTCGTCATGCAGGTCCTCATGCAGGTCCTCATGCAGGTTCTACGGCAGGTCCCCCATCAGGTCCCCATGCAGGTCCCCATACAGGTCCACCAGCAGGTTCCACAGCAGGTCCCCATAAAGGTCCCCCGGCAGGTCCCCCAGCAGGTCCCCATGCAGGTCCTCATGCAGGTCCTCATGCACTTCATGCAGGTCCTCCGGCAGGTCCCCATGCAGGTCCCCCGGCAGGTCCCCATGCAGGTCCACCGGCAGGTCCCCATGCAGGTCACCCGGCAGGTCCCCATGCAGGTTCCACGGCAGGTCCTCATGCAGGTCCTCATGCAGGTCCCCATGCAGGTCCCCCGGCAGGTCCCCATGCAGGTCCCCCAGCAGGTCCCCATGCAGGTCCTCATGCAGGTCCCCATAAAGGTCCCCCGGCAGGTCCCCCAGCAGGTCCCCATGCAGGTCCTCATGCAGGTCCTCATGCACTTCATGCAGGTCCTCCGGCAGGTCCCCATGCAGATCCCCCAGCAGGTCCCCATGCAGGTCCACCGGCAGGTCCCCATGCAGGTCACCCGGCAGGTCCCCATGCAGGTTCCACGGCAGGTCCCCATGCAGGTCCTCATGCAGGTCCTCATGCAGGTCCCCATGCAGGTCCCCCGGCAGGTCCCCATGCAGGTCCCCCAGCAGGTCCCCATGCAGGTTCCACGGCAGGTCCCCATGCAGGTCCCCCGGCAGGTCCCCATGCAGGTCCCCCGGCAGGTGCCACGGCAGGTCCCCATAAAGGTCCCCATGCAGGTCCCCCGGCAGGTTCCACGGCAGGTCCCCATAAAGGTCCCCCGGCAGGTCCCCATGCAGGTCCACCGGCAGGTCCCCATGCAGGTCACCCGGCAGGTCCCCATGCAGGTTCCACGGCAGGTCCTCATGCAGGTCCTCATGCAGGTCCCCATGCAGGTCCCCCGGCAGGTCCCCATGCAGGTCCCCCAGCAGGTCCCCATGCAGGTCCTCATGCAGGTCCCCATAAAGGTCCCCCGGCAGGTCCCCCAGCAGGTCCCCATGCAGGTCCTCATGCAGGTCCTCATGCACTTCATGCAGGTCCTCCGGCAGGTCCCCATGCAGATCCCCCAGCAGGTCCCCATGCAGGTCCACCGGCAGGTCCCCATGCAGGTCACCCGGCAGGTCCCCATGCAGGTTCCACGGCAGGTCCCCATGCAGGTCCTCATGCAGGTCCTCATGCAGGTCCCCATGCAGGTCCCCCGGCAGGTCCCCATGCAGGTCCCCCAGCAGGTCCCCATGCAGGTTCCACGGCAGGTCCCCATGCAGGTCCCCCGGCAGGTCCCCATGCAGGTCCCCCGGCAGGTGCCACGGCAGGTCCCCATAAAGGTCCCCATGCAGGTCCCCCGGCAGGTTCCACGGCAGGTCCCCATGCAGGTCCCCCTGCAGGTCCCCCGGCAGGTCCCCCAGCAGGTCCCCATACAGGTCCCCCGGCAGGTCCTCCGGCAGGTCCCCATGCAGGTCCCCCGGCAGGTCCCCCGGCAGGTCCTCCTGCAGGTCTCCATGCAGGTCCCCCGGCAGGTCCCCCGGCAGGTCCTCCTGCAGGTCTCCATGCAGGTCCCCCGGCAGGTCCCCATGCAGGTCCTCCGACAGGCATCATTGGGCGTTAATGGTTTAAATAAATACTTTTAATAATTTAATAAATAGAACATAATTTTTTTTCTTTACATTTGTTTTAATGTTCTTTGGATTAATAATATATAATATGTTGGCTAAATATCATTGAATCAGTCAAATTAAATGAGTAGATCAGAATTATTCTTCGTATTGTCCATTTATGTCACACCAAGATTTTCGTGAAATCTTTACGTTAAATCCCTGATGTGACGTATGTGTTACAACGATTTATATCCGATTTGTTTTGTATCGGTTTCTTCAAGAAAGGGCTCACTGCAGGTTCAATATATTTAAGGGCATGTTATGTAAGCATTATCATTCTTAAATGCACACAAAACACAAAATCACATGATGTTTAGTAGGTGTCACTTAGGGACTTATGAGTTAAAATCAAGGATAAAGCTGTATAAGGAACTTTCCAGAATATTTAAAGGACGTGTGACACCTGTGTCACCGTGGGTCAACATGCTGAAATGTATACCAATAAACAAGCACGGAATTAAATACATTTGTCAGTTTGTCAATAGAGTTTGCCTATAGAGAAATAAAAAAAAAAAAAATAATAATAAATAAGTATCTCGGTGATGCCCGTTCTCATGCGTGTGGGCACGTAGGGCAATTTCCCGACACTAGCGTCCGGGAGGAGGCCGGCTTTATCTGCCGCTTGATGAAGAGATGAGCCGCAGCTGTGAGCGGCGGGAGCGCTCCTCCCGGCTGTTCAGCATCTGCCTGATTGGAAAGCAAAACACAGCCTGGGCGTAACCAGGGTTAGTACAGCACCACCTGGTGGTGGTGCCCCAGGATCGCCACACAGATGTCGTTTCATGTTTTGTGGATGCCTTACTGTTTTATTTAGCCCTGATTATTAAATGCAAATACATTTATATTTGAATAGTGGTGTAGAGTAGTGCAAGATGGGTAACTTATGTAAATTAGGGCTGCAACAACGAATCGATAAAATTCGATTATTAAAAGCGTTGGCAACGAATCTCATTATCGATTCGTTGTGTCGCGCGATTATTACGCCACTCAATAAGTCACGGGGATGTTTGAGTATGAAAAAAAAAGAAGTTGAGTTGAGCGCAGAGCGGAGGTCGAGGCCGTTCAACAGCACAGTAGCAGCTCAAACCGTGGCGGCGGCAGCTAGTAGAGGCACTTCCGGTTGAGGCTCCGGTGCTGCGGCTAGTCGGCAGGTTGTGTTCCGTTTTGAAGTGAAGACGTAACGTCCCTCCAGCAGCTTTCTGCTGTTTACTCGTTATTAGCTTGACAAGTTAGCGTTAGCTCGTAAGAACAATGTGTCTGAACAAAGGGAGTGAGAGAGAGAGAGAGTGCGTGTGCGCGCGCGTTTGTGAGTGTTTGAGTGAGTGAGTGTGTGTGTGTGTGTGTGCGCATCTGTTAGTGTGAGTGTGTGTGCGTCTGTGAGAGTTTGAGTGTGTATCTGAGTGTAGTGTAGAGAACCAGTTCTGACGTTCAAACAAATCCTGTTAAGTTTTCTGATTAGTATTTTTCTTTATTTTTTATAAGTTATTTATTGTTCTGACAGCTCAGGTTCCTTTAAACAAAATGTTGTGCAAAATGTTTTGTGCACTTTATTTAATAAAAGCCTATATATTTGGCAGATATAAAGCAATCCATGTGTATGTTTGTGTTAGTCCATTATTTTTTATTATTATTATTACTTTAACAGCTCAGGGATGTTCAAGGAGCAACCTGTTTGTGCACTTTCTGAAGATTTTTGCACTGTCAGTTCTGTTTTTGAATAAAGGGTTGGAAAGTAATGCTTTTTTGTTTTTTATCCAATTCATCGATTAATCGAAAAAATAATCGACAGATTAATCGATTATTAAAATAATCGTTAGTTGCAGCCCTAATGTAAATATTATTTATTTTTCACCTTTTATAAAAGAAAAGCTAGTTATAACCATGACATATGAAACTATGTTTACAGGGGTTTTGTAATTAGATGCAAAGGTAGCCTGAGTAAAAAGTACTATCGAAAGGCTGAGTACATTTTATGTTTAAGGAAAAAAAATGTACTTGAACATTTTGGATAAAAGACAATTCTTACTAGTAAGTAAACTTAACTTCATAATATGAATCCTTATATTCTGTATATTTGAATGAAAGATGTTCAGGTTACTCAAGGTCAGAATAACAAATACTGAAGTGAGGAGTCAGCAAGTCAAAACCAGTTGTCTCAGTTAATAACAGGAGACGACCGCTTGTCTGTTTGTCAAGGTTAGATACATGCCTTGCTCCACAACACCCAAGCATGTTATAAGGTCTAAGGTCATTGTTAAGTCAAATTTACTTGACAATTTTGGATGAAAAAACATTCTTAGTAGTAAGTAAACTTAACTTAAGAATTTTCTGAGTAAAGATTGTGGATATTGTTACCAAGCTTTTTTTAAGTAAATGGCACTCCAAATCTTGTTCAGTGTATGCTTAAGGTAAAAGTGTGAAGTCATGCACTGCACATAAATCTATCTGCATTGGACATGAACCGGGTTACTATGAGCACAATCCATGACATGTTGTGATTAAATCCATGTGATCGGGGAGCGGCCCACATAGACACAGTGTATAGTCAGCCTGAGAAGATAAGTTTAATGTGGGCTTCACCAGTTGAGAAGACACAAGACATAGATAGAGTCGTGCTGACCGGGCGCCATTCCAGTGCGAGCCAGTAAAAAGGGAGCTGTAGCTGCTAGCGACCGAAGACCAGAGGGCTAGCTAGAAAGAGACGACATATGACAAGTAACGAGCAGGTAGATATGCGACCTGAGAAGGACCAAGTGGAAGATAGTCGGCTATACAAAAACTTTACAAACAGGGAAGGGAGGGACAGTCGGTACATCTAATTTGTCAGTTTCTTTCGGATGAGTCATCTACATCAATGAGTTTAGCTCCTAATAGTGGCATCATTAGGGGCTGGTGTTACCCTTCCATCATTTTTTTTGTGGTTGCATTTCTGAAGTCCATGCCTCTAAAACATCTGATTTCACAGTTTGTAAGTTTGTATAATCAGCCTTTCTCCTCTGGCCTTATTAGTAGACGAGGGGATGGACTGGATCAGGTACTTCAGCTTGAACAGTTTATGGTCATGCATCACATAAAAAAAGACAAAAGGGTTGAGAGAACCCTGCTCTTTTTTTTAGCCTTGAAAGTATAGCTATATTTAGCATTCAGAGCATAAATCTAGCAGCAAACAACTGTTATCTATGTGTAAAGATATAGTGGAGTACTGTCAGCCTGAGAAGAGAGTGGAGGCACTGCGCTCATTTATTCAGAGTTGGGGTCCCTTTGCTAATGACTCTGCTGCAACTTAGTATGGTAGGATGATTTATTTCCCATTTCTATGATCAAATGGTCTGAAAACACCAACATTAGCTTGTAAGATAAATGTATTCCACATTTACTATGTGGCATTTTAACACTTTGTTCTGCTTTACAGCAGGTTTTTTTTGTTTGTTTTTTACCTGCATTCAACATCTACATTAACACGTCTCAGCAGGAATAGCACAGGTATTAGAGATGGCACTAATTATGACAAGGCCTTCCTACAGATGTTAACTCAGTCTCAGTATCATGGCCTACTGGGGACAGAACGGAGTCATCGCTAATGTCAGTAACACCTGTGCTTTTCCTTCTTTGACATGTCAGAATGTCTGCTGTGAAAAAAATGTTTATACTTTGATAAAGATTTTTTATTTTTTATGTTAAACGAGACTTTGTAACTTCAGCTTATGTTTCGCGGACACAGTTTGACAGCGATGTTTCTTTTCCAGTGCTGGCAGCAACATGTTCTCTCCTGGCAGCAGGTAAATATCTGAGTGCTTTCATAAATGATGATTCTTGCACGCGTTTTCCTCGTACAGGATGTGGCTTGAACGAACGCATTTCAACTAATGCTTTTGCATCCTTTATTTGAGTTGTTTCCACAAAGAGGGTCGTCACATGTGCCAGCAGCAGCGATGTCCATCGCCTGAGCTGCGGTATGGCAAAACTCTCACATACAAACAAACATAATGGAGAGATTTGTCCTGTTTCTAGATTTCTCATGTGGTGTGTTGCAGATATCGGAGTGATCGGCGTGCAAGCAGCACTGTATGGACGTGCAGACAGTGAGACCTGCTCTAAGGGAAGACCTAAGAAACAGCTTGCCAATACGAAGTGCTCCCTGAAGGGCACATTGGAAGACCTCAAGAGAAGGTACACATTACCTGCACAGGAATTGAAAACTAGAACATTTCGCAAGAGATTTTGACGGTGTGGCGACTACTGCCGTAAGTCGTCGCAATATATATATTACCGGTAGTGAGATCTGTTGTTGAGGTTATTGATAAGATAAGATAAGATAATCCTTTATTAGTCCCGCAGTGGGGAAATTACAGGATTACAGCAGCATTGCTCAAAAAAACAAGTAACATAAATAAACAGTAATAAACATAATAAAAACATAATAAAATAAAAAACAGTAGAAGAATATTGAATATACAGAAGAATACTTGAATATACAAGATATTGTAGAGTCATTTCTGTATTTGTGATGGACTTGAGAGCAGCTATTGCTTCTTAGACACAGGAAAACCGTGACTCTGATTGTGAAAATATCGGAATCAAGAGAGGCTCAAGACTTTTGTGAACGTTTCCGTGTACTTAAATGTTTGTGGGGTTTAGAAATGAGAGCGTAAAGGCAGTTCAGAAAGGGCCCCTGTTTGCTTCATGAGAGAAAATTGTGCTCCGATTTAACATGGAGTCCAATGGAGCAGTTGGCTGACTTCATGTCGCTTTCAGGCTCGCTGACAAAAAAGTAAAAGTTTGTGGGATTCCACGACGTTGTTATGTATAAATGATGCCTGAGGAGTACAAATTGTGGAATGAATGGCAAAATATAAATATTATTTTCGGAAGAGTCTGAAGCTGCTCCGTGCTCTAGTGATGACATCATAAGCTGAACGGTTTCTGTAGCTGAAAATATGAAGGAAGAGAAGAGGTCCAAAATATGTACGGAAGAAGAACAATAGTTGGACTGCAGCATCTATTGAGACTTGCTGCGCATCGCCACACCGAATTAATATAATGTTGTTATTGCACATATTCTAAATATGGATACTGCTGGAAATGAGTCTCAGAATCAGGTCAAGGATTCAATGTCACTGCAACTGTAGTGCATTGTAGAAACTTAATGGTTGAGTTGGTGTCAATAGAGTTCATGTATATTTGATTATATTCACATATTGAACACGTATTTTGTTGTGTGAATTCTCCTACTGAGGCTTTGTGATTGATTAGTGTGTCAGATTTCTCTTTGACTTTAATATGTCAACAAAATGAAACAATAAACTGGGCATCAACAAATTTGAAACCTGGCTTTATACAATATTCTGGTTTCTGTTTTTGAACCATATCTGACGGGACAATGCTTCATTTGCACATTTAAACAGGACGTGTCAGATAACTCAACGTGAGTAATCAGCCGTGGTATCATCTAGTTTAAATGTTTATCCTCGCACCTCAATGTGTTTCCTGCAGGTGTAATGGCAAAAGGAAGTGTGACCTGAAAACGAGCGTCGTTCATACCTCTGATCCCTGCCCTGGCACCGCCAAATACCTGGAAACCACCTACACCTGTTTGCCAGCAAGTCAGTCACATGTCTGCATGAAACTAACCGAGAAAGAAAGTTGTATGGTGATGTCTAATGTGATTCACTCGTGTTACTTTGACAGCTCATCTTGTTGCATGTGAGGGCTCTTTGGCACACCTCCAGTGCAGTAAGATATATTTTTTCTATTTCTTTTTGCATTCATGGTGGATTATGTATAATTACATTTTTAATGCATCAGACCTCTCCGTCTTCTTCACCTTGCCAATTGTTCCTCCTCTTTTAGATGTAGGACAGGTCATTTTTGTGTACGGGGCCGACTATGGACGCCGTGACCGGACCACCTGCATTTCTAATCGGCCCGCCTCTCAGATTAAAAATGACGCCTGCTCAAATCCCACTGCCAAAGTTGCTGACAGGTACGGCTGCATACCCATTGCTACATATAAGGAGTAAATCCAGATCTTAAGAAACAATTTCCTACTTGGCACAGATAAATAAATCAGAGAGAATAGTAATTCTTGCAAGCCGAAAGAAAGTCAAATTGAACCACACAATGTAAAAAATACATGGACACTTGGTGTGTGTGTGTGTTTGAAAGTATGCAGCATGCAGGCCGTTAAAGCATTGTAGTAGCCCAGTTCCCAGTACGTGTTATAGCCTCATGCATGCACCGACACAGATCAGATGTCATATGCTCCATGGTGAATTCAAGCCTGATTTCACTCATGTCCCTCTGCCTCCACAGCTGCAATGGGAAAAACAGCTGTACTATCAGTGCGAGCAACTCAGTGTTTGGAGACGCCTGTGTTGGCACTTACAAGTACCTGGAGGTGGCTTACAGATGTGAAGGTATCTTAACGGCTCATTAGGCTGTTTACTCTGATAAACAAATAAATATGGGATGTACAAGAAGGGGTATGGAAAATGGCATCCTACTTATGATCAGTTGTTAAAATAAATTGTCTAAAATGAATATTTTATGGTTTTTATTTTGCAGGTTCTAAGGGCATGCCAAATCCGGCAGGTCCCCCGGCAGGTCCCCCGGCAGGTTCCACGGCAGGTCCCCATACAGGTCCCGCAGCAGGTTCCACGGCAGGTCCCCACGCAGGTCCGCCGGCAGGTCCCCCAGCAGGTCCCCATGCAGGTCCCCATACAGGTCCCCCGGCAGGTTCCACGGCAGGTCCCCATGCAGGTCCCCATACAGGTCCCCATGCAGATCCGCCGGTAGGTCCCCCAGCAGGTCCTCATGCAGGTCCCCCTGCAGGTCCCCATGCATGTCGTCATGCATGTCGTCCTGCATGTCGTCATGCAGGTCGTCATGCAGGTCCTCATGCAGGTTCTACGGCAGGTCCCCCATCAGGTCCCCATGCAGGTCCCCATGCAGGTCCCCATACAGGTCCACCAGCAGGTTCCACAGCAGGTCCCCATAAAGGTCCACCGGCAGGTCCCCATGCAGGTCACCCAGCAGGTCCCCATGCAGGTTCCACGGCAGGTCCCCATGCAGGTCCTCATGCAGGTCCTCCGGCAGGTCCCCATGCAGGTTCCACGGCAGGTCCCCATGCAGGTCCCCCGGCCGGTTCCACGGCAGGTCCCCATGCAGGTTCCACGGCAGGTCCCCATGCAGGTCCCCATGCAGGTTCCACGGCAGGTCCCCATGCAGGTCCCCCGGCCGGTTCCACGGCAGGTCCCCATGCAGGTCCCCCGGCAGGTGCCACGGCAGGTCCCCATAAAGGTCCCCCGGCAGGTCCCCATAAAGGTCCCCCAGCAGGTCCCCATAAAGGTCCCCCAGCAGGTCCCCATGCAGTTTCCACGGCAGGTCCCCATGCAGGTCCCCCGGCAGGTTCCACGGCAGGTCCCCATAAAGGTCCCCCGGCAGGTCCCCATGCAGGTCCTCATGCAGGTCCTCATGCACTTCATGCAGGTCCTCCGGCAGGTCCCCATGCAGGTCCCCCGGCAGGTCCCCATGCAGATCCCCCAGCAGGTCCCCATGCAGGTCCACCGGCAGGTCCCCATGCAGGTCACCCAGCAGGTCCCCATGCAGGTTCCACGGCAGGTCCCCATGCAGGTCCTCATGCAGGTCCTCCGGCAGGTCCCCATGCAGGTTCCACGGCAGGTCCCCATGCAGGTCCCCCGGCCGGTTCCACGGCAGGTCCCCATGCAGGTTCCACGGCAGGTCCCCATGCAGGTCCTCATGCAGGTTCCACGGCAGGTCCCCATGCAGGTCCCCCGGCCGGTTCCACGGCAGGTCCCCATGCAGGTCCCCCGGCAGGTGCCACGGCAGGTCCCCATAAAGGTCCCCCGGCAGGTCCCCATAAAGGTCCCCCAGCAGGTCCCCATGCAGTTTCCACGGCAGGTCCCCATGCAGGTCCCCCGGCAGGTTCCACGGCAGGTCCCCATAAAGGTCCCCCGGCAGGTCCCCATAAAGGTCCCCCAGCAGGTCCCCATGCAGTTTCCACGGCAGGTCCCCATGCAGGTCCCCCGGCAGGTTCCACGGCAGGTCCCCATAAAGGTCCCCCGGCAGGTCCCCCAGCAGGTCCCCATGCAGGTCCCCCGGCAGGTTCCACGGCAGGTCCCCATAAAGGTCCCCCAGCAGGTCCCCATAAAGGTCCCCCGGCAGGTTCCACGGCAGGTCCCCATAAAGGTCCCCCGGCAGGTCCCCATGCAGGTCCCCCGGCAGGTCCCCATGCAGGTCCTCCGACAGGCATCATTGGGCGTTAATGGTTTAAATAAATACTTTTAATAAATAGAACATAATTTTTTTTCTTTACATTTGTTTTAATGTTCTTTGGATTAATAATATATAATATGTTGGCTAAATATCATTGAATCAGTCAAATTAAATGAGTAGATCAGAATTATTCTTCGTATTGTCCATTTATGTCACACCAAGATTTTCGTGAAATCTTTACGTTAAATCCCTGATGTGACGTATGTGTTACAACGATTTATATCCGATTTGTTTTGTATCGGTTTCTTCAAGAAAGGGCTCACTGCAGGTTCAATATGTTTAAGGGCATGTTATGTAAGCATTATCATTCTTAAATGCACACAAAACACAAAATCACATGATGTTTAGTAGGTGTCACTTAGGGACTTATGAGTTAAAATCAAGGATAAAGCTGTATAAGGAACTTTCCAGAATATTTAAAGGACGTGTGACACCTGTGTCACCGTGGGTCAACATGCTGAAATGTATACCAATAAACAAGCACGGAATTAAATACATTTGTCAGTTTGTCAATAGAGTTTGCCTATAGAGAAATATAAAAAACAAACAAAGGCAGAATCTGGTTCCAAATACATAATTATACCATTATGATAGTCAGACCCACACAGGTATGTTAATTAGGCCAAATAATAGATCTTTGATCTTTCCTTTGTACGTCTCTTTAAGATGCTGCCAACTCCAAAAATCACTCTGAACCTCAAAGCTTTTGGGAAAAACCCTCTGCTGTGCAGGAAGCGATGCAGTTTGTGCTCCCACTGTGTTTGGTCATTAGCATGAGCAGCTGTAGCTGCGGCATATGAAATGATATGAATAAAAACAGGAGTACATTTTATTAAGTCTAAGTCAGACATTACTTGCGGTTGCTTAAAGGGGAAGTTACATTGTCGTAAGTTGATCGTAACACAAATCTTCCAGTTACTACAGACCAGTCCAAGTTAAAGGTGATGTGAGATAAACAAAAGTCCTCTAAGTACAGAAAACTGTTCTTCAGTTTGTAAATAATACACAATAAGTATATGTGATCAGACATTGATTGTGTTTTCAGGAAGCAGCAAAAAGATTTACCAACAACAAAGCTTTCCAAACACATTCACCAACAAGCAGCGCTTCAAATTGCAAAAACAAATTTTGGGATCAGATTTTCCTGTGATCCCTGTTGTAAAAAGATTTGTATCTAGTTGCATGTTGTCAAACCTTAGCCCAAATGTCCCACGATGTTAATCTTTTAAAATGACTTCATCTGCATGAGTGTAAATATCAGCGGTCACCTACAACATCTACCAAATGACGGCCAAGTTGCCGATGTTGCTGCAGAGGTCGGTCTTTGACGGGTAGACGACTTTCAGGTTCCTGTCCTGGTCCACGGTGCGGATCTGCTGCACCAGCAGCTCGCAGGAGGGCTCGCTGCTGGCGGCCGGGTCCTGCGGGCCCTCCCCTTCCCCATCTGACCCCGCCTCCTCCCGGTGCTGCCAACTTCCTTCATACTTCTCTTTAAGATGCTGCCAACTCCAAAAATCACTCTGAACCTCAAAGCTTTTGGGAAAAACCCTCTGCTGTGCAGGAAGCGATGCAGTTTGTGCTCCCACTGTGTTTGGTCATTAGCATGAGCAGCTGTAGCTGCGGCATATGAAATGATATGAATAAAAACAGGAGTACATTTTATTAAGTCTAAGTCAGACATTACTTGTGGTTGCTTAAAGGCAAGATTATTTGTATAGCACATTTCCACAACAATTCAAAGTGCTTCACATAAAACCATTAAAACATCAAACATAATGCAAAATAAAACAAGATTAAAAAACAATTAAGAACATTCATTAAAACATAAAAAACAGTTAAAAAGCAAAAAATACAAAATTGAATAAAAGTTGCAGTGCAGTAAGATATTACATTATTACATTACATTTCATTTAGCTGACGCTTTTATCCAAAGCGACTTACAATAAGTGCATTCTACGGTTACATACAAGAATCAGAACAACAAGAATCAAGAAGGTACAATTTCGTCCAAAAGTTCAACTACAAAGTGCTATCAATAAGAGTCAGTGCTACATCCTTTATTCAAGGTATAGTCGGAAAAGATGTGTTTTTAGTTTGCGACGGAAGATGTAGAGACTTTCTGCTGTCCTGATGTCACTGGGGAGCTCATTCCACCATCGAGGAGCCAGGACAGAGAACAGTCGAGACTTTGTTGAGTGTTTAGCTCGCAGCGACGGAGCTACAAGGCGATTGGCAGAAGCCGAGCGGAGCGCACGAGTTGGGGTGTATGGGCGTAGTTAGGCCTGTTTAAGGGGGGCTGAAGCCCCCCTAAAATGTTCTTCAGCCCCCCCAAATAATTATTGGGATTTTAAATTTTAAATTTGTAAAAAAAAATGATTTTTTTTAAATTAAACTATTGTTTTACACATGTTTGTTCACAGGTGTGAACAAACATGTGTTATTTATAACTCTAACACGCTACATATGTGAGTGCGTTTCTTTTTTTGTATGTTTTCTCCCCCTTCAAATTACAATCCAATAGCCTCTCATCATACTTAACAATAAAAGCCCGGGCACTAGGACCTTGGGAAGTCTGCATCGCTGCTGCGCTGGCTTTCTCACTCTGCCAAGTAACGTCTCTCATCAGCAGGATTACAGCCAAGGAGTTTAGCTCATAGTAAATGATGCACGGAGTGACATTGTAAGTACAGGTAGTTACAGAATGTGGCTATCTGTAGTTGTTAACGATTGTTACCTGCTTAAATTTAGGTTTACTTGAGGCAAATGAAAGGGAATATTGTAATGAGCTATGTTAACATTAAGCTAGCTAGCTAGCTATTTTGTTAGAAAATGTCTCCAATGAGCAAGAGTGTGAACGAGCAAATTTTAAATGTAAGAAATAACTATAGACAGCTCTCTATTCTTTGCATTAATATATATCTCTAGTATTTTAAAACAATAATGTCAGTGCCTATAGAATGTTGTTGTTTATAATCAGTTAATGCTAGTGAAAACTAAATGTCATAGTGTCCCTCATAACGCTATTGTACCGGTATATCATCCAATTCATTGACCAGATGGATATAAGAAGATTCTTTAGCAGAGGTGACAGCTCCGCCCAGTCAGATGAGAGAGAGAAGCAGGAGAATGGCAGGGCTGAAGGAGCCGGTGTGATGGAGGTTAGTGGTCTACAGTAGAGCTGTAATCGGGCCTCAAAAGTTCGGCCCGATAAGGCCCGAGCCCGACAGAATTTGGCCCGAGCCCGACATGTACAATTTGATTGACAGGTTTTTACAAGCCCGAACCCGTTTACAGCCCGACATTATTAAAATGTGCGCACACACGTCGCACAGACACAGCTCTTTTGTCTAATTTGTCAAGTAAAGTCAAGTCAAGAATGACTTCCACACCTCAGACTTTGCTTTACTCTGTGCAACTAAAACATAATCACCAGAGGCCAGCCGCCGTTTCACCTCCTCAGCATCCATTTTCGCGCTAATCGAAACTCATCACCTCAAGATCATCAACCCAGAGCGCAAGCATAAGCCCGAGCCCAGCCCGAGCCCGTGTAAAATAATCGAAATTAAGACCGAACCCGCCCGAACCCGTCGGGTCCCGTCGGGTTCGGGCAAAGATCTTCAGCTCTAGTCTACAGGTCTAGAAGGAAACGAGTGGAGTTTTTTTATTTTCTTCTACTGTGGTAGAAATGTATAGGCATTTGTTGTCAGGCCCAGGCTACTCCAAGGGATAGCCTAAACTAGATTATTTCATGAAATTGTCATGTCATACAATTGGCTTCAGGATTTCGATCAATTAATGTTTCAATGTTTGAATTTTTCTTAAAGGTTCATGCAGAAGGAGTGGCTGAGGCAGAAAAGGGAAGCTGTTCAAGTCAGAGACAGACCAAGCAGCTGCATCAACAACTAATGATTTAGGTGAAAAAGACACAGGGCCCAGACAGGTTAAGATGAAGAGCTACCCACAGGACAGCTTTGGTGCTCAGAACAGGTCATTTCACCACAGCTGGTTTGAGAAGCACAGTTGGTTGGAATATTCAGTCAACCATAATGCAGCTTTCTGCTTTGCATGTAGATTTTTTTGGCAAAAACATCAAACATGATGCTTTGGTCAGTAGTGGTTGCAAGAACTGGAAGAAAGCATTGTTTATCTTTGGCAGGCACGAGATGGCACAAACACATAGGGACAGTGTTGTTGCATGGCAAAGCTACCAGGCAACTAGCCGACAGGGAAACGTTGCACAGATGATAGCATCTGCACATGCAAGTGAGATACTAGAGAGAAGGGAGTATCTCAGGCGAATTGTTGCAGTCACCTCCATGTTAGGGCGACAGGGACTCCCTTTTCGTGGCAGTGATGAAGGCCAAGACAGCACAAACAGAGGCCACTTTCTTGCTTGCATGGAACTTTTGAAGGAGTTTGATCCTTTCCTTCAAAAATATAACCCTCCCTCAAATGCTACCTATAGCTCGCCAACATCTCAGAATGAGATGATTGAGTGTTGTGCTCAAGAAGTTACCAGTGTCATTGTATCTGAGATACAATGACAGAGGCAAAACAGAGGCTGGATGTCCACCCCAAGATATGTTAGCTGTGCACAACCTCCTAGATTCAGACATGTTTCCCTCTCTGAAGGCAATCATTCAAGTTGCCTTAACAGTGCCTGTGAGCAGCTGCTCTTGTGAAAGATCCTTTAGTGCACTACGTCGGCTGCACTCCTGGCTGCGGAAAACAATGGGGCAGAAAAGGCTTCACAGTCTTGCAGCCATGTCAATAGAAAGTGACATACTAGGTGGACTGAGTCACAACAGACTGATAGACCGATTTGCCACACTTAAAAACAGAAGGCATTCTTTGACGCTTCCTCCCACTAAATATAGTCATTAACCTGTGCTTCCAAACCACCCCTGTCCCTGTCAATGTCCCGATGACCTCACTTCCTCAGAACGGGAATGGAATGCACTGAACATTCATGTTTTCTCAATGGTATGACTATGGCCATGGAAACATGATTACATTTTCTAAAATCTCCTGTGCATTGGATTCTATTTTTGAAATAATTTGAATGTATTTTTGTGTATTGTGTATCTTATTCCCTTCTGCTCATAATAAAACAAATAAACAACTCAGAAGTTGACACTGGCAGGTCCATTCTCCATCCATTGTGTGTGGTCCCTTTAAGAATTAGGATTTGGGAGTGACGCGGATATGAAAACTAGTATATCCGTCTTTCCTTTACAAGTAGGAAAATTATTTCTCTCTATTTGAGAAAAGTTCTCAAATTTGTGTTGTCAAATTTCACAATGACCCTGAAATTCTGTCCCTTCTGTTATCTTATACTGAATGAATGCAAGCAAAGATACAGAGAAAAATCACACTCTTTCTGATTGAACCAATCTATGAACTGTCTGAAACAATGGATATCCGCAGCCCCAAATGAGCCCAAAAAAAATTTGCGCGCGCAAACATTCAGCATCCTTAGGGGCTAAGCCCCCCCTTTCTTTCAATCCTAGAAACGCCCCTGTATATATATATATATATATATATATATATATATATATATATATCTTAAGGACAAAGAGCTCTCCTTCAAGAAAGCACGTCACAAAACAGTACCGTTTCCGCCATCCACCATTAAACTAACCACTAGTTCTGCTTTAACCTTCTTGTGGAAGTCCCTCTAATGTCGGACCATCAAACGCCCCCGTGTCCGGGTTCATAATATTATCCGTAGCCGCACAACAGCGTCTGAATGACGGCCGCTGCCAGCGCTACTTCAGGTGGATCAGCAGCCGTTTGATTCAAACCGGCAGGACGGCGGTGATGACGCGCAGAGCTTCTCAACGCTGATTTGCTTTCGCCAAGCGATTTTTCGCCCGAGTTGGAAAATTTCAACTCACGCGAATTTCGCGTCAAACGCGCTGCGTCAAACGCGTCTAACGCGCCGCCCGGCGAAATTTGCGTCTGTCGCAACCAAACGCGTCTGTGCATTGACTTTACATGTAATCTGGTCGCGCGAAAAATTCGCGTCGCGTTCGGTGTGAACACACCATTAGTATTATTAAAAAAGATTTTAACTGAGAGTCGTGAATTACTAATTCAGCAATGAAGCTTATTATTACGCATAAATAATTCATATTGCAACTACTAGAACAATTAGAACAATACCTAAAAAGTAGCAGTTTGTAAGTGCACAGCACACATAACAGGTACTGATCCTGTTTCAACAGGAAAACATAAAAGCCACATGACCAATTTACTTTTGAAGTTTAACACTTAGATCATGACATTTTAAAATATATGCAAACAAATGCTCCACAGCAAGACAAACTTTTTGGGAAAAACATAGCTGTGGGAGGGATGGGCAAAAGTTCTGGAGGTGTCCTGAAGAAAGATTAGTATTTCCTAAAACTTTATATAGATATGCAGCTCTTTGAGCCATGGGTTGGACCATGTCTCAACAGGAGGGATGGTATCTATGATAAACTAGGTTTTTAGTACAGATGGCTTTACTAATTACTAAAAAAAAACTTTTTTGTTTGGTATTCACTGTTTGTGCGAGAAATAATCCTTAGGGTCAGCAAAGACCATCCAGGAGTAAATTACCAGAACCAAAATATCCATTCCAGTACATTTGCATTGAACTAAACTAATGTGAGGGAAATAAATTATTTTTGCACACACTGCAAAAGGTGAACCAATTGTCTGCAGAGTTTGCCGCTGATAACCCTTAAATTGTGGATACCTACCCCCTCTTATGTGAAGTCTGGGTAAACAGGGATGTGAATTCAATAGGATTACTTGTCTGAAACCAGTGAAGATACTAACAACACATAGGAGGTTTAGAGGTGTCTGTAAGGCCGGGCTCAGTAGGAGACACTCGCAGAAATTGGTGAAGAGATGGCACTTAAACCATAGCATCCGTTTAGACTACCAGGTTTATGCGGCATTAGAGGAACTATGGGGTGTACATCACAATAAAGAAGCCAAATAGTTTAAGGGAGTCAGGGGATTATACACTGTCTGATAACACTGGACAAGATGTGCAGGTGATGTTTCTTTTTAAATAAATGTCTAGAGAAGGCCCAAGTCAGACCAGTTACAACCACGAAAACAACTATTGATGCTAAAGTCCCCACTGCTCTGAGCAGTACAAATCCTAATAGAGATGTGATAACTTATCTCAACATAACTACATTCAAAGAGGCTCTAACACTAGAGACCAAGGTCCCTGATGGAAATATGTGGATTGAGTGGATGACGTATTCTGCTGATAAAATGAACTTGTTTGATTGTGTAGCTTAACAATTCCATTCTGTCACCATATAAGGAGCTGGCAGGTTTTTAAATGAGCCCTGCAACTATTCTCCTCCCATGAACTGCCAAGTAACAACAGTCGTGCCGCCATACATTATTTGTTGCCACCTTTCCAGTATAATGTTGACCTAATATCATCCTATTTTTCACCCTATGCTGCAAATTATACTTGTTTAAAGGAACTCTGGTGGGGACTCTGAAGTGGTGTAATGTGACGCATAACATCATGCAAGCAACTGATGGGTCTGAGGCATCGTGGTTACACTAGAGCTGAAGTAAAAGGTCAGTGACCTCACCACAGGGCAGCTTCAACCCATCTGTTTACATAGACGCCCCCGGGGTCCCGAGAGGAGTGCCAGACGAGTAGAAAGCTAGAAATCAAGTTTCAGCAGGGTTTGAATCAATATTTCTTTAGTGGGCAACAATAAATAAATAAAAATGTCGATTGGTTAAATGACATGTACTGTAACCAACAGAGGTCCATCAACTACACAAGGGATGCAGTAGATGGTTTACATGGTCAATTGGACAAAACTAGTAATGGCATTAGACATGTTGGCTGTAACAATGTTTTGCTCATCTTGTTGTATTTATATTCCCAACAAACACGGCGCTGGACGGGCCGGACGGGTCGGTGACCGGAGCATTGAAGGGACTGACATCACTCTGAGGAATTGGCTGAGAATGCAGGGATTGACGATCCTTACAACACCCTGCTGGAGTCATGGTGCGATTTCCTCCCAGGGAGAGTGGGGAGACGGAGACGTGCTGGGGAACCCCCTCGGTCCCCCCTTTTGACTACGACCAGGATATTGAGAACACTGGATTGTAAAAGGTAGACTGGCCTACACGAACTGAGAACACTGGACTGTAAAGCAATTATGAATCACACGTCGAAAATCGAGAGGAAAGCATGACGCATCTGCGGTTGATGAAGACAGAGAACCACACGTTATAAAATTCCTCATAATTGTATTATTACTATGATTATACTTGCATTGCTTATATAAGGTTTTTCATCCTAATATAAGCGTTGAAAATGAAATTATAAATTATTTATCCTATTGAGGGTTTTCTTCCTAAACATTGTGTTGAAAGTATGTAAATGAAAATAATATAAGTTTTTTATCTTGCAAAGGTTTTTCATCCTCATATTATTTGTTGATAACATTTTTTCTCTCTAAAATCTAACGAGTTATACTTTGTATAAACAGGAGGGAATGTTGGGAAAAAATGTTTTCTTTCTTCTATTTCTTCTATTATTGTATGACCTGTGACTTCTAGGTGAACTTTCCCCCCGAAGGGTGTCTTATGTCCTGTATACTAAGCAAACCAACTAGATCTGCATTTCCATGACTGAAGTAGTTATCATATGTTTGGACGAGAGAGTCCACAGTCACCACAATCATATGTGATAACAGCTGACTAAGGACAAAGACGTCATGATGACCTGCTAGTATGGGATATAAGGAGGGAGGTTTTCATCTATTCTTTGAGCAGTTGTGGATGTACAATTAGTGAAGTAATACGTTGTATAATACGTTGTATATCTGTATCTGCTCCTCTCTTGCAACAGAATAAATGACCTGTTGACATGACCACCAAGACCCGGTATCGAGTGTAAATTAATTTTTCTGACACATGCTCAGCTTCAGACTCAGCACCACACTGCGTGACTACACAATTAACTGGCAACTAGATCAATTATGTTATTTGTAATGTGATTTATAAGTAGGAATTAAAACTTCCAATGTCTTGCTGAAGAAGCTAATAGCTGTTAATACTTGACTGGAGTTTAGGGTGCTGGATGGTAGCAGCTGGAGGAAAGTCGACCCACCAAATGATCAGTATTGCTGCTCCATGAGAAATGCACTTCTTTTTGTCAGGCACTTAAAAAGGTCCTGGGGGGACATCTGTGTCAGTTTATTTGCCATAATACATTTAAACCTGGACAATGTGATGCTGTATTTAGTCTTTTTGTCATAGAAAGACATATTTACAATCATCACAGTCATTTGCACAGAAGGTACACATTACCTGCACAGGAATTGAAAATAAATATAATGTTGTTATTGCACGTATACTAAATGTGGATACTGCTGGAAATGAGTCTCAGAATCAGGTCAAGGATTCAATGTCACTGCAACTGTAGTGCAATGTAAAAATGTAATGGTTAAAATTTGAGGCAATCAAGTTCATGTATATTTGATTATTGTCACATATTGAACACGTATTTTGTTGGGTGCATTCTCCTACTGAGTCTTTGTGATTGATTAGTGTGTCAGATTTCTCTTTGACTTTAATATGTCAACAAAATGAAACAATAGACTGGGCATCAACAAATTTGAAACCTGGCTTTATACAATATTCTGGTTTCTGTTTTTGAACCATATCTGACGGGACAATGCTTCATTTGCACTTTTAAACAGGACGTGTCAGATAACTCAACGTGAGTAATCAGCCGTGGTATCATCTAGTTTAAATGTTTATCCTCTCACCTCAATGTGTTTCCTGCAGGTGTAATGGCAAAAGGAAGTGTGACCTGAACACAAGCATCGTTCATACCTCTGATCCCTGCCCTGGCACCGCCAAATACCTGGAAACCACCTACACCTGTTTGCCAGCAAGTCAGTCACATGTCTGCATGAAACTAACCGAGAAAGAAAGTTGTATGGTGATGTCTAATGTGATTCACTCGTGTTACTTTGACAGCTCATCTTGTTGCATGTGAGGGCTCTTTGGCACACCTCCAGTGCAGTAAGATATATTTTTTTAATTTCTTTTTGCATTCATTCCTCATGCAGGTCCTCATGCAGGTCCCCATAAAGGTCCCCCGGCAGGTCCCCATGCAGGTCCTCATGCACTTCATGCAGGTCCTCCGGCAGGTCCCCATGCAGGTCCCCCGGCAGGTCCCCATGCAGGTCCTCATGCAGGTCCTCATGCACTTCATGCAGGTCCCCATGCAGGTCCTCCGGCAGGTCCCCATGCAGGTCCCCCGGCAGGTCCTCCTGCAGGTCCTCCGGCAGGTCCCCCAGCAGGTTCCCCAGCAGGTCCCCATGCAGGTCCTCCTGCAGGTCCCCCGGCAGGTCCCCCAGCAGGTTCCCCAGCAGGGTCCCCATGCAGGTCCCCCGGCAGGTCCTCCGGCAGGTCCCCATGCAGGTCCTCCGGCAGGTCCCCCTGCAGGTTCCCCAGCGGGTCCCCATGCAGGTCCTCCTGCAGGTCCCCCGGCAGGTTCCCCAGCAGGTTCCCCAGCAGGGTCCCCATGCAGGTCCCCCAGCAGGTCCCCCGGCAGGTCCCCCGGCAGGTCCTCCTGCAGGTCCTCCGGCAGGCACCCATGCAGGACCCCCAGCAGGTCCTCCAGCAGGTCCCCCGGCAGGTCCCCATGCAGGTCCTCCGACAGGCCTCATTGGGCGTTAATGGTATAAATAAATACTTTTAATAATTTAATAAATAGAACATCATTTTTTTCTTTACATTTGTTTTAATGTTCTTTGGATTATTAATATATAATATGTTGGCTAAATATCATTGAATCAGTCAAATTAAATGAGTAGATCAGAATTATTCTTCGTATTATCACATCAAGATTTTCGTGAAATCTTTACGTTAAATCCCTGATGTGACGTATGTTTTATATCGATTTATATCCGATTTGTTTTGTATCTCTTCAAGATGCTGCCAACTTCCTTCATACTTCTCTTTAAGATGCTGCCAACTCCAAAAATCACTCTGAACCTCAAAGCTTTTGGGAAAAACCCTCTGCTGTGCAGGAAGCGATGCAGTTTGTGCTCCCACTGTGTTTGGTCATTAGCATGAGCAGCTGTAGCTGCGGCATATGAAATGATATGAATAAAAACAGGAGTACATTTTATTAAGTCTAAGTCAGACATTACTTGTGGTTGCTTAAAGGCAAGATTATTTGTATAGCACATTTCCACAACAATTCAAAGTGCTTCACATAAAACCATTAAAACATCAAACATAATGCAAAATAAAACAAGATTAAAAAACAATTAAGAACATTCATTAAAACATTAAAAAAGTTAAAAAGCTAAAAATACAACATTGAATAAAAGTTGCAGTGCAGTAAGATATAAAATGCAGTAGTGAGATGCAGAATCTGGTTTATTTAAAGGCAACCACAAACCGTCTGGATTTAAAGGAGCTGAGGGTCTCTGCAGACCTGCAGCTTTCAGGGACCTTGTTCCAGATGTGTGGAGCAGAAAAACTGAACGCTGCTTCTTCATGTTTAGTTCTAATTCTTGGAACAGAAAGTAGACCCGTCCCAGACAACCTGAGGGGTCGGTATGGTTCATAAGGTAGCAGCAGATCACTAATATATTAGTATTTGGTGGCGACTTTTTTTTTGGCCGGGCAGTGTATCTTTTAGGCTTCCTTAAAGGGGAAGTTACAGTTGATCATAACACAAATGTTCAGGTTACTACACACATCCAAGTTAAAGGTGATGTGAGATGAACAAAATCACTCGAAGTACAGAAAACTGGTCTTCAGTTTGTAAATAATACACAATAAGTATATGTGATAAGACGATTTGACATTGATTGGGTTTTCAGGAAGCAGCAAAAAGATTTACCAACAACAAAGCTTTCCAAACATCTACCAAACATCAACATCTACCAAATGACGGCCAAGTTGCCGATGTTGCTGCAGAGGTCGGTCTTTGACGGGTAGACGACTTTCAGGTTCCTGTCCTGGTCCACGGTGCGGATCTGCTGCACCAGCAGCTCGCAGGAGGGCTCGCTGCTGGCGGCCGGGTCCTGCGGGCCCTCCCCTTCCCCATCTGACCCCGCCTCCTCCCGGTGCTCCGCCGTGAACTTGTTCAACTCTGCCATTTTCTGCGGTGATTGCAAGCCCCGCCCTCATTGTTTCCACCTGTGCCTCGTTCCTCGGTGTATTTGGTGCCCCCTGTGTACTGTGTTTTGGTCACCGTGTTTGACCCGTTTCTGTTCACTACTGAGTTTTGCCCGCCGATCCGGATACCTCTGCTTGTCGGGCAGATGAAGCCTTGTGAAGCATTGAGGCTTTCTTCCTATTTGTACCGGAAAGGATTCGAAACTTCAGGGCTTCAATTTGAAGAACAGCGACATCTAGTGGCAGACTGGAATTACAGCAGCTGTTGAACAGTGAACATCTCAATGTTTCAATCTCACATTTCTGCAGTAGTTATAAACAACCATTATTGATGTTGCGTCTGTCATTTTTTTTACATTTGAGTAAAACTAAATGCTGGTTAATATGAAAGTCATGGGATTCGATGCTCTCCACACAATGAAAAAGTTCATCAAGCGTGTGTGATAGACTAGACCCAACATTTACAATATATTACATGTTTGTATATTATGGCCCTAAAGTTGTATGCCAACAGATGTATATACAGTTTTTGTCCTTTATAGCTTATATTAGTGAGGCAAGATGTCATAAGTGGCAGTGGAATGTGCTTATGAAATAATAATATTTTCTCCACTGTGCTGGGCTTCAGGCGGCTCCTTTTCTGGCAGACATTTTCCCCAGCCTTTGAAAAAATTCTTTCACATGCGATAGATGATGCAGGTATACATAGATATCTGCGTGCCAATTTGAACAGATTGGGATAAATTGCTGCTCTTGTCATCCAGTATTTCAGTGGGTCCTCAGATCTCCCCAAATGTTGTTCTTTCAAATACCTAGAGATACAAAAAGGGACATTATTACTGCAAAATTCCCAAAATCGTTTTAATCTCAAAAGTGCATAGTCAATCTATACACAACCCATTACCTTTGCACTTCCACGGTGGCAGTTGAATTAGTCCCCTGATTTTGTTCTTCCACATGGCTGTCCAGCAAGGCCCAGAGGTTATATTCCTGGTGTTGACTTGAGCTCCCCGCTGTTGGTGCTGGCTCCACAGGATTCAGCTGGTGCCTCGCTAGTGATAACACCAGCACACTCTCGAGTCAGCCTTTCCACCGCAGCCTGTCCTTGGTTGCAGAACCCAACTTCTTTAAATCTCGGGTCCAGCAATGTGGCCACAGACAGGGCAGTCACTTTTTCCACCTGCTGGAATTTGTCAGCCAGGTTTGTCTTTAAATTGTTGCCCAATTTAGCACCAATGTCATTAGGCATTTGGGTACACTGTCAATAATGCAATTGCAAAAATAATGCAAAAAGCAATACAATGTTTTAACATTATTACTAAGGGAATGGCTCTTGACCCTGCCACCCTTTTCTCCTCAGAAAGCTCAACAGTTGCGTGACTGAAAGGACATAGAACAGCAAGACTCTGCCAGGTTGCCTCATACTTCTCAGCACTTAAAGGCCTTATGTCTGTGCTGAGTGAGGCCAGAGCTGCACCCAGAGGCTCTCTAAGTTCATAACGCCTTTGCAGCATGGCAAAGGTGCTGTTCCATCTAGTTTCTACTTCTTGAACTGGCTTCAGTACACTCAGCCCCATACTTGTCTGCATGGCACAGAGCTTTTCTTTTGCAGTTGTGCTTGATTTAAAATAACCCACACTTTTGCGGGCCTGGGTGCGGATCATCTCTAACTCAGGGGTTTGTGCTAAAGACTTTTTCACAACAAGGTTCAGTACGTGTGCAAAACAATAGATGTGCCTGACCCCTAACTGGTTTACACTTGCAACTGTGTTATGGGCCCCGTCTGTGATCATGGCAGTAGTTTTATCTGTAAGGGCCCACTCTGCCATGATGCTTCTTGAAGCATTAGCCAAGTTAGCTGCTGTGTGTGTGACACTGAAAACATTTGCACCCCTAAAAGGACGGTGTTTAGCTCCAAAGCTTCAGACACGTAATGGCCTGTAACCGCAATGTAGGCATCCATGTTAATGGATGTCCACATATCTGCAGTAAGACTGCAGGGGCCTGTCTAACCTCAGCCATGGCCTTCTCTCTAGTTTTTTGAAACATGCATCCATCATGGCTTTCAGGGCATTTCTACCCGGGATTGTATAGGTTGGATCCAGGATGTTTACAAACTTTCTAAATCCTTCAAAATATATGTAGTCAAGTTATACTCAAATCAAAACGTTATCAATTGCACATAAAAGTTGAATATCAATATGAATCACAGCTTACCTAATTTGGTGTTATCAGATCAAAATGCTCCCACACTGGTGAATGCCGTTTTCCTCCAATACTCGCCATAACTCACAATTCTCGCTATCAATCTCCTCGCTATCAATCTCCTCTCTCAAAACCCACATTGTTGATTGACACCGAGGCTTCTGTTATAGCAGAGTTTGAAACCAAAACGATTTGCATCCCCCTACAGCTCCAGAGGTCACTCTGAGGGGTCACGAGACAGATAACATGGTAGCAAAAAAGTAAATAGAACCAATTCATCTGGTTTGTGCTCTTGTAAGATTTAGACAAACATTTTGTATCTCAATGGTATTTGGACCACAGCATTTGACCAACATTATATATTCTCATCTTGGCCCTTTGACCTCTTCTGTACCATTCAATGCAGGATTTAAGTGTAACAAATCAATCAACAAGGTAGGTAAATTATGAGTGTTTAATAAGAATAAACCAACTGGCTCTTTATTTTTCAATTGTTAATATTTATTGCCTCGTGATCAACACATGCTCACTCTTCCATGTAGGAATGTTGTGGTTCTAAATTGACACAAATAAAACAAGTAAATACATTATGTATGCAACTATGCTGCAAATCATGAAAAAAACATGAACATTAAATATCATAAGAAATAAACGTCATTAAATACATCTGAATCAATAACCTAGTTAATTAACTAAATGTATGATTTAAGTACATGTATACCTCCATCTACTGGTAAAAAGGGGAAACCCTTTACTCTGAATCTCATACAGCACAATGAGATGGAAATATAAATATGATGCTACCAGCAACAACACACACAAATTACTTTGATTAAACTATATTACGAACTGCGTTGCATTAAACAATGCAATGATTAATTGAAAAGTTGATTATTGCTGTGTACATATACATGAATATTAAACTGCCTGTAGTCACAGCTGTTGCTAACATATTCAGGTTTATTTATTTATATTGATTAATTAATGTTCTTCTAACGTTACGGCTGCTTTGTGTTTGCATCATAGAAGACTGTAAATAAGAATATCTATCACTGGCTTTTATTCTGACATTTGTTTTAGGCACTTACGTTCTCTCGTTTTTGGTTTCAGACGACAAAACATTTTGGTTTCAAACAGAAAACGAAGAAACGATGGTAATTCCGTATTTTCGTTTTTTTGAATGAACCATAAAACAAACGAACAAAACATACACGGACCCTGACAGCGCGGAGAACCCTCTCATGCGCACCCACAACACACACAGGTCAAAACCGAGGTCACGTTAACTGTAATGCTAACATCTTCATGAGTGTGTCTTAATGTTATATCTTTTGTTGAAGCTGTTTAACAGAAGGTTAATTGGTTTAAATATATTAACATTTTGGAAGCTGTAGTTTGTGTTGTTGCTCAATAGTACATTTTACTGGAAGAACTATTGTATTAATTGTTTTAGCAGGGTGGATCATCTTGATCATGTTGTTGTTCATCTATTATTTCAGATTGAAGAGTTCAGAAGAATTAGTTCATCTGGCGCAAACCATTATCAAACTCTTGATATTCTGGACAAAGACGGGTATGCAGGGACTAAAAAATAGATAATTGTGGTCAAATTATGTTAGTCTCATGTACACAGAGAATGATACCCGATGACATATTTGAACACATTAAATATTTTTGTTGGTTTCCCCCACCATTCTTCTATTTTGAGAACAATTTACATAAATAATAATGATAATTGTTTGGTAACATGAGCCCTGCTTTGCAGAAATGTCAGAAAGAATATCTATTCATGTATAAGTCCATATGCCAGTTTAAACATTGGCATTCCTCCTGATATCCTACAATGTCAATCCAGACAAGCTAAATTCACTTCTGTCTGTTGAACAGCAACGTGTTGCGAGCAGAAGAGACGTCATCATCCACTGCTGGGTTGAGTTACTTGGAGAGTCTGGAGAGGAACTCCATCAATACCAGGTAAATTCAGAAAATGTTCTGCTGATTATTCTGATCATAATAAACTTGTCTATGTAAAAGTAAATCAATCCGTAGATACCTAAATATTTACCCAGCATGTAACCAATGTCTTGCTGTGAGCATCTTATTTCTGTTGCATCATTGTCTCTGTAGACTGTATTAATCACTTCAACCCAGTCAATAATCAGGAACTTAATAGAAAAGATATGTCGTCTGTTGATCTCTGATTCACATGTTTTGCTCATCATCTCTTGGAGATCTTTGTCCGTCATGGAAATGCAGCACAGGAAGGCTTCCCCCTGTCCATGTGTCGGATGGACATCGAGGGAAAAGAAGTTCTTGATGACTGTAAAAATGTGGAAAACGCTTGCCTTCTGCTTTATCTTTGCAATGAACTTGACTTGCACACCAAAGTTGAAATACACATTTGAAATGTTTCAGAAGCGCTTTCTTATTGTTGCTTGATGTTCTGAAGATATCTCTCCAAACTTTATACATTGTATTGGTGCATGTCTGTAAACTTTCCTAGTGTTGACAAATAAAGCTGCTGTAGTTTAAAAGCAGATTGTTAGGGGTGGGGGTTCTGGACCCAAAGGCAAACACAGGACAACAGGGTTTGTGCGGGTGAAACACGGATGTTTATTCACAGTGCGCAGAGAAGACAGGCAATACTCAGCCGCGGAGACGGCGGCCGGCTGGCCGGTCGGGGTGTTTCTGGGAGTGAGGACTCCGGTCCGGGTTCACCTAGTGAAGGGTCTCGTGATGGGGTCCGTGCGGGGTCTCGTGACGCGGTCCGTGACGGGTCTCACGGCGTGGCTTGTGACGGGTCTCGTGGCGGGAGGTCGGAAACACAGGGTCCGTATCCAGGGCGTAGGTAGGGTACTAGTGATGGGTCCGGCAACACCGATGCGTCGGCGCATGTGTCGAGCTCATAGAGCGAAACCCCGTGTCGGTGCGCGTATCGCTTTAAGAAAGTCACGTGACCGATACAGCTGCTGTTTCGCCTGTCACTGAGGTGCCAATCTGTGTTTATAAGGAAGCGCGTCTGTCAACGGGATGCATCTCTGCCAAAAGAATCACAGATCTTTTGGAGCGCAATTCTTCCCTTCAAGCCATTGAGCCCGAAAGAAAAAGAAAGGTTTCTGTCGTGTGTGACCATTTTGATCTTATATCGGCAAATAAGGTATTTGTTTTTATTTCCTTGTTTCATCCTGTATCTCAGTTTCCGCTTGATCTATCAGAATTCAAATCAGTTTCAAAGTGACTCTTAGTCAAAGAAACGTAATCGCCTGAATGCCAAGACATTGGAACAACTTCTTTTTTTGAATAAAAATGTATTTAAAAAATCCCCTCCCTGCCTCAAAGACAAGTACATAATCATCCTCACATTCACATGTTAAAGATATAAAGATATCAAATATATTTTAAACTTAAATTAAGATATACAATACAATAACTTAAATTATATTATTGTATATACTAGGTAATTAAATCAGTATGTCAGTTGAGCCTGTCAACTAGGTTGCCTGTAATGATTTTTAAGATCCAGCAGGTGTCAGTATTCAGCAACACAGTGACACAGTACCGACACAGTATCAATACAGTTTGGGTAATGTGCCGCAACGCTTCATGAGGCCTCATTACCAAGGGCGTAGGTTTGCATAGGGTCCATAGGGACTAGTCACGACCAAAGTTTGGGAAAAGACACAATTCTTCCCACCAATACGATCCAAAGTTTGCACAAACTCATCTGTAATAGTATAAAAACTTGGAAGTGGATTTTTCACTCTTCTAGTATAATACTATGTTCATCGCCCAGAAGAGTAAAAAGAAATGTCCATGTTTTCCAATGCGCCCTCAAGCCTGCGAGTCAAAAGTGGGGAGTCAGAAACACCGAAATTAAGTGAACGTAAAATGCAGAATGAGAGCTGGCAGTCGGACTCATCTGACACAGTAAGCTACTAAAATACGCCGGGAAATAATAAAGCCTCATATTAGTATTTCGTTTGGTCTCAGCATTGATGTTGTTGACCCTTTTGTGCTTTGTAGATAGGAAAATGCCACCCAAAAAGAAATGGGATATACAGAGTTTTTTCACCCAGAGGCTAAGTAACGTTAGCTATCAAAAAGCCCAGGTCGTTGTTAGTTAGCTAGTAGTAACTACCCCACACAGTGCAAACCTGCATTATTTAGTTGGCAGTGTCCCTACCAATGCTGAGACCAAACCTACGCCCTTGCTCATTACCCATCACTATAGGGTACGTATCTCGGTGATGCTCGTTCTCATGCGTGTGGGCACGTAGGGCTATTTCCCGACACTAGCGTCCGGGAGGAGGCCGGCTTTATCTGCCGCTTGATGAAGAGATGAGCCGCAGCTGTGAGCGGCGGGAGCGCTCCTCCCGGCTATTCAGCATCTGCCTGATTGGAAAACAAAACACAGCCTGGGCGTAACCAGGGTTAGTACAGCACCACCTGGTGGTGGTGCCCCAGGATCGCCACACAGATGTCGTTCCATGTTTTGTGGATGCCTTACTGTTTTATTTAGCCCTGATTATTAAATGCAAATACATTTATATTTGAATAGTGGTGTAGAGTAGTGCAAGATGGGTAACTTATGTAAATATTATTTATTATTTTTCACCTTTTATAAAAGAAAAGCTAGTTATAACCATGACATATGAAACTATGTTTACAGGGGTTTTGTAATTAGATGCAAAGGTAGCCTGAGTAAAAAGTACTATCGAAAGGCTGAGTACATTTTATGTTTAAGGAAAAAAAATGTACTTGAACATTTTGGATAAAAGACAATTCTTACTAGTAAGTAAACTTAACTTAATATAAATCCTTATATTCTGTATATTTGAATGAAAGATGTTCAGGTTACTCAAGGTCAGAATAACAAATACTGAAGTGAGGAGTCAGCAAGTCAAAACCAGTTGTCTCAGTTAATAACAGGAGACGACCGCTTGTCTGTTTGTCAAGGTTAGATACATGCCTTGCTCCACAACACCCAAGCATGTTATAAGGTCTAAGGTCATTGTTAAGTCAAATTTACTTGACAATTTTGGATGAAAAAACATTCTTAGTAGTAAGTAAACTTAACTTAAGAATTTTCTGAGTAAAGATTGTGGAAATTGTTACCAAGCTTTGTTTAAGTAAATGGCACTCCAAATCTTGTTCAGTGTATGCTTAAGGTAAAAGTGTGAAGTCATGCACTGCACATAAATCTATCTGCATTGGACATGAACCGGGTTATTATGAGCACAATCCATGACATGTTGTGATTAAATCCATGTGATCGGGGAGCGGCCCACATAGACACAGTGTATAGTCAGCCTGAGAAGATAAGTTTAATGTGGGCTTCACCAGTTGAGAAGACACAAGACATAGATAGAGTCGTGCTGACCGGGCGCCATTCCAGTGCGAGCCAGTAAAAAGGGAGCTGTAGCTGCTAGCGACCGAAGACCAGAGGGCTAGCTAGAAAGAGACGACATATGACAAGTAACGAGCAGGTAGATATGCGACCTGAGAAGGACCAAGTGGAAGATAGTCGGCTATACAAAAACTTTACAAACAGGGAAGGGAGGGACAGTCGGTACATCTAATTTGTCAGTTTCTTTCGGATGAGTCATCTACATCAATGAGTTTAGCTCCTAATAGTGGCATCATTAGGGGCTGGTGTTCCTCTGTCAGTGGGCTGGCTATGAGTCTGGTAATAAGAGTCCTGATACAGGGGATGCAACAGCATTCATATAAGATAAGTATGCTGGCCAGAATGGAGATTGCAGATATCGTTGCGATACTTTTTTTTATTTTCCAAACCATGAGTCCAATAAACCTGAGAAGGGTCGTCAATGCCACTGTTTTCTGCTAGTTCTTCATTGAGGGAAGTCAGTCCTGCTAAAGCTCTATTCACTGATCTGTCAGGGGCAGGGTTGTTGGGAATGTAGGTGCAGAACATAGAACCAAACCTTGTACATACTCCATCTTTCTCCATACGCCAGCAACAATGGGGTATTACGTTGAATGCATTACTTTCTGCTATGTTACTGATACAAGTTGATATGAAACTTTAAAGGCTCAAAGTTATAACTTTCCAAGTATCGTAACTTACACGTAGACATTTCTTTAATGAGCAAACTTAATGAGCTGAGTTTTAGGGATGCTACGTTATAAATAATATGTATATGCATGTATTCTCTCATGTCCCTCTGCCTCCGAAGCTGCAATGGGAAAAACAGCTGTATTGTCAAAGTGGACAACTCGATGTTTGGAGACCCCTGTGCCGGCACTTACAAGTACCTGGAGGTGGCTTATGTATGTGAATGTAAGTAGCTGGAAGGCCAGTTAGCACTGTTTTCACACTGATGATGCTAGTCTGTGGTCTAAATGTGCATAGGAAAACATGAGCGGTTCATCACCATAGCTGCCCAAGTAACTATCTTTTCCGTGATAATAATCAGGCTCTATCCAAAATTAATAATTTTTTAGTGCTGGTAGATTGGTTCTTCATAAAAGAAACAATGAGCTGTGCTGATGAAGTGTAAAATGCAGTATTTTTACCATCCTGCAGAAACTCTTTCATCTGTTTTTGCAGATCCATCTACCATTCCAAAGAAGTCTGTGTAAACATACTGTAACCACAATATCACAATAAACATGTAATAAATAAAATGTGGCTGTCATGGTTTGTGATTCGTTGTATTGTTTTGTTATTGTGCGAATGATTATTGAACAAAAATCTACAGAAATGTGGACGAGCAAAGCTCCACTGCAGTGACTCTTAGTGAGCAATATTTTCGGTGTCATCCAGGAAGTCCAGAGACAAAAATAAAATAGGGGCTGTGCTCCAGGTAGTCATTACAAAATTAAGTTGTGTGCCAGTTTGCAGAGAGGACTATATATAATATCTTAAGGACAAAGAGCTCTCCTTCAAGAAAGCATGTCACAAATGTGAGAGAGATGACTGGACAGTACTCAGAAATGTGAACGAAGGGCACTTGTTGTGCTTGTCACTGAGTCACTGTCCTCTTTATTTAATTGCATGTTCACTCTTTGTCACCTGAACAGACGGCAGTTGCGCAAGATTAAGCTATTGTTTTGAGGCAAAGACACCCTTTGGATATTGCAGTATAAATAGAGTGTGTCTGTTCCAAAGACCATCACGGTGCACCACAGCCTGGATCTTCTAAAACCATGCTGTTGGGAAACATTTTCTTTCTTCTATTTCTTCTATTATTGTATGACCTGTGACTTCTAGATTAACTTTCCCCCCGAAGGGTGTCTTATGTCCTGTATAATAAGCAAACCAACTAGATCTGCATTTCCATGACTGAAGTAGTTATCATATGTTTGGACGAGAGAGTCCACAGTCGCCACAATCATATGGGATAACAGCTGACTAAGGACAAAGACGTCATGATGACCTGCTAGTATGGGATATAAGGAGGGAGGTTTTCATCTATTCTTTGAGCAGTTGTGGATGTACAATTAGTGAAGTAATACGTTGTATATCTGTATCTGCTCCTCTCTTGCAACAGAATAAATGACCTGTTGACATGACCACCAAGACCCGGTATCGAGTGTAAATTAATTTTTCTGACACATGCTCAGCTTCAGACTCAGCACCACACTGCGTGACTACACAATTAACTGGCAACTAGATCAATTATGTTATTTGTAATGTGATTTATAAGTAGGAATTAAAACTTCCACTGTCTTGCTGAAGAAGCTAATAGCTGTTAATACTTGACTGGAGTTTAGGGTGCTGGATGGTAGCAGCTGGAGGAAAGTCGACCCACCAAATGATCAGTATTGCTGCTCCATGAGAAATGCACTTCTTTTTGTCAGGCACTTAAAAAGGTCCTGGGGGGACATCTGTGTCAGTTTATTTGCCATAATACATTTAAACCTGGACAATGTGATGCTGTATTTAGTCTTTTTGTCATAGAAAGACATATTTACAATCATCACAGTCATTTGCACAGAAGGTACACATTACCTGCACAGGAATTGAAAATAAATATAATGTTGTTATTGCACGTATACTAAATGTGGATACTGCTGGAAATGAGTCTCAGAATCAGGTCAAGGATTCAATGTCACTGCAACTGTAGTGCAATGTAAAAATTTAATGGTTAAAATTTGAGGCAATCAAGTTCATGTATATTTGATTATTGTCACATATTGAACACGTATTTTGTTGGGTGCATTCTCCTACTGAGGCTTTGTGATTGATTAGTGTGTCAGATTTCGCTTTGACTTTAATATGTCAACAAAATGAAACAATAGACTGGGCATCAACAAATTTGAAACCTGGCTTTATACAATATTCTGGTTTCTGTTTTTGAACCAATGCTTCATTTGCACTTTTAAACAGGACGTGTCAGATAACTCAACGTGAGTAATCAGCCGTGGTATCATCTAGTTTAAATGTTTATCCTCTCACCTCAATGTGTTTCCTGCAGGTGTAATGGCAAAAGGAAGTGTGACCTGAACACAAGCGTCGTTCATACCTCTGATCCCTGCCCTGGCACCGCCAAATACCTGGAAACCACCTACACCTGTTTCTCAGCAAGTCAGTCACATGTCTGCATGAAACTAACCGAGAAAGAAAATCTGCATGTTTTATTGTGCGATGTCTAATGCGATTCACTCGTGTTACTTTGACAGTTCATCTTGTTGCATGTGAGAACTCTTTCATACACCTCCAGTGCAGTAAGATATATATTTTTTTTATCATTCATGGTGGATTAAGCATAATTACATTTTGAATGCATCAGACCTCTCCGTCTTCTTCACCTTGCCAATTGTTCCTCCTCTTTTAGATGTAGGACAGGTCATTTTTGTGTACGGGGCCAACTATGGACGCCGTGACCAGACCACCTGCATTTCTAATCGGCCCGCCTCTCAGATTAAAAATGACGCCTGCTCAAATCCCACTGACAAAGTTGCTGACAGGTACGGCTGCATACCCATTGCTACATATAAGGAATAAATCCAGATCTCAAGAAACAATTTTCTACTTGGCACAGATAAATAAATCCAAGTGAATTGTAATTCTTGCAAGCCAAAAAAAAGTAAAATTGAGCCACAATGTAAAAAAAAAATACATGGACACTTGTGTGTTTGAAAGTATGCAGCATGCAGGCCGTTAAAGTATTGTAGTAGCCCAGTTCCCAGTACGTGTTATAGCCTCATGCATGCACCAACACAGATCAGATGTCATATGCTCCATGGTGAATTCAAGCCTGATTTCACTCATGTCCCTCTGCCTCCACAGCTGCAATGGGAAAAACAGCTGTACTATCAGTGCGAGCAACTCAGTGTTTGGAGACCCCTGTGTTGGCACTTACAAGTACCTGGAGGTGGCTTACAGATGTGAAGGTATCTTAACGGCTCATTACTCTGATAAACAACCAAATATTGGATGTACAATATGGGGTATGGAAAATGGCATCCTACTTATGATCAGTTCCTGAAATAAATTGTCCGAATTGAATATTT
>CM042215.1:19465985-19598485 GCA_023566465.1 Cottus gobio
CATTATCTCATCCTGGGGTTCGGAGTGGGGCAAGCAGGCTCTGGGTGTGTCCTGGCATGGTTCCAGCTCAGCTTTCCGTGTGAAGGGTCGGTTCTTTTCCTCTTCGGACTGGTGGTTGGACGGCTTTCCCCTTTAGAGCATATGGCGGCGGCACGGAGTCCAGATCAGGATCCTCGTGACCATGTACCTCGGAAAAAGAAGGACACGGTTTAGCAGTGCATTCTTTTTCCATCCATTCACTTTAATGTTATTTATTATTAATCTCATTCTTTTAATTAATTTTTTTCTTACTTTCTGCTGCCCCTCCTCTCTCCGCTCCACACACACTCCGAGCTGCTTCAGTTGTTGCAGCTGAAACTGCCTGTCTCAGGAATCCATTCTTCCCATTGTTGGACAGTTTGTCTGTCCTCCTCCCACATACCTCTTATCCCTACGATAAGACTTAGTAGACTGGCTGCACATGCTTGACCCTGCTCCAACTTTTACACATACTTTTAATCTAATTCAAAGTTTATATCGCACAACACTACCAACGTAGTTTTATTTTAGTTTTCTCTATTTTTTAAAAGCTCACTTTGCCTGGCTTAATATTTTGAGTCTTAAATAAAAATGATATGTCAATCATAACTGTGTGAGAGCATCGTCAGTCTTTTTCCTGCAGCACACGAACCTGCCACACTCAAAACAAAAAACCCTGGACCCACACCACTCTTATTTACCTTTTATCAGTGGAGGGCCAACTCCCATTAAACATGATTAATAATTTTCCCTCTATCTCCTTTTCCAAATATAATTTCTGCATTACTTTTAGTATAGTACCATTTAACCCTTTTATGGCTTATTCACCCTGACTTCTGAGGAAACTCCATAAATCCTTTTAACCGTATAAATCAGAGGAAGGCTCCTTCTCTCAGAGCCTATATCACTTATTTTAAAGTTTTAGCAATAAACAGCACTTCCACACATAAGACACACAACAGGTAATCACCCTGTACAACAGATACAACACACAACAATTAGTACAGTGCACTATTTACCACGCGTATCAGCAGTTCCGCATCTCTGTCTACAATTCTATAATGCTGCACCACTTTCATTATTGAACATTATCCTTATGTCATTTTACACTAATAATTTATTACCTCGTCAGACCATCCCCCCCTGCTCACATCTAAATTGTCCTAGGTCTACCTAAACAAGGTTTGGTTATCAACAGGTCCTTGTCATTACCTTTTTAGTGAGGCCTCATGTGAGCAGAGAGGGGGGATCATCCCAGGGGTCCCAGAGGAAAGTCTGGTCCTTTGTTCAAATCACTATTCTTCAACAACAACTCGCCCCAAAGATCACGTAAGGTTCACCAAATAGTTAAGTTCAGTGTGTGGTTGCATTCATACACTTTTCAAACTATTTAACATTATCTATGATCCTTCTATGACACATACATGTACATTAAACAAAGCACACCATTTTGTCGCAGCCGAGACATATACAACGTTTTTTAAAGCAAACAACACACTTCTGTTCTTAGTGAGGAAATGAATCCTCCATTGTCTAATTGATATTCTGTGCTAAATCAGCACGCACTTCCTAGAGTGTTCTGTTTGGGCTAGGAGCTGGGGCACAATGTGTCAGGTGATGCCAGGGAGCGCCTGATTTACCTCTGACCTGGACCGAGTGTGACGTAACCTCCTTCACTTCGTACGGTCCAGTCCACCTGGGGTCAGTCCACTTGCGTTTGTGAACCTTAACCCTGACCCAGTCACCTACTTTGACCCTCGGTTCTTCTTTCTCTGGCTCCTTCTCCAAAGCCTTCCACCTGGTTAGATAGGGCTGAGACCAGAGATGTTAGTTTGCGCATATAGTCAATCATCTCAATCTGACATACATCCAGGGATGACATATGACCTCCATCTCTGGGTGGGCCTGGCATTGCTCGACCAGTTACAAGCTTGTGCGGTGAGAGGTGCGTTTCCCTCCCCTTGAACTGTGGGGGGCCTTGCTGACCTTGAGGGGGGCCTTGTGATTGTTGCCCTTCCTGCTGGTGTCCCCTGCCCCCTTGCTGCCGACCCCCGTTCTGCGGACACTCTCTTTGCCAGTGACCCATCTGACCACAGTTAAAGCAGGCACCGAAAGCTCCTCCCCGGGGCGGACCTCCCCGCCCCCTCCCTTGTCTCCCTCTGACTCCTGATGTTTTTTCTGTCATCAAGTGTTTTACTCCCTGCCACATTATGGCCCATTGTGCCCACTTCTGCTTTTCCTGACTTGCTTTATCTCTTGTTTTCTTTGCTTTTTCTTCTTCTAATTTTGCTTTCTTCTCTTGTGTCCAAAAAACTTTGGACAGAGGCTCTTGGCACTGCGTGGTCTCAGCTTGGTCTGTTAGGATCCTCTCTACCTCCTCACGCATGCACGTCATCACTTCCTCATATTTTTTCCCTTTACCGTGTACTCTGGCTACGGCATGTTCCATTATTTGCAACTGTTTTTCTACTGGTTTATACGGCCCACAGCCACCCTTAACTCCCCAGCCTCCATCATCTATTTCCCCGTCCATTATACAACTTTTAATTTTATCAAACTGCCAGGGATTTTATTAAATTGCAAAACTATTTTAAGGACTTTATTAACTGCCACAACTTCCCAAGAAGGTTTATCACATTGCCAAGAACACTTTTATGGTTATCAGCAGAGCTTTATTATCTGAATGGCCACAATCTACTTCAACAGACTACTGCTTTTTGTTTACACCGTGAGGTTTCGGGCAGTACTGCTGCTTCAATTGTTGTCATTAAGCAATCATACACATCTCATTCATGCTTTATTTTTTTTTTTTTTTTTTTTTTTTGTTTTTTTTATCTTTGTGTTATTTTTTTTTTTTTATTCTTTTGTTTTTTTTTTTATTTATTTTTTTTTTTTTTTTTGCCAGTTACTAGGACTCAAGCCTGTAACTAGGACTTCAACCTGTGATTATAAAAAAGGTTACCAGGACTCAAGCCTGTAACTATGACTTCAACCTGTGATTTACCAGGACTCAAGCCTGTAACTAAAACTTCAACCTGTGATTTACCAGGACTCAAGCCTGTAACTAAAACTTCAACCTGTGATTATTACCGGTCCCAGACTTTAGGGTTAGGGGGATTTAGGGTTTAGGGGATTAGGGTTAGAGTTTAGGGGATTAGGGTTGGGGTTAGGAGGATTAGGGTTTTCGGGGATTAGGGTTTAAAGGAGCCCTACTTCTTTGGGTTTCTACGACCCAGCAGAACCTTATTCCTCGTCAGGAAATAGGCGGAGTTGCCAAACTCAGACTTTACACGGTGGGACCGCTGATTTAGTGATAACCATAATTCTTATTGTCCACTCAGAAATGAAAATCTATTTATTTTAGCAGTCTGCGGGTTACTAAGACGTTGAACACCCTTAAATTTAGCTGTATTCAATGCAGAAGACTGGTCTGCTTACCCTTTTTTATGACGTCAGATGTTCAACGAGTCTTTTCACCTTTGGACCAAGAAACCACCAATTCGTGAAGAAGCCGTCTTTAGATGAATCCCGGACGAGCCCCCAATTGATGCGCTTCTTACGTGCACACCCACGTACGGACTTCTTCAGGTTCTCTGTAATGGACAATAAGACACAAGACCAAGTATACAAATTACCAAGCTTCAGCTGAAGGAGATGACGTTCCTTGCAATGACTACGCAGTCAAAGCCTCACCAACGGAATCTGCCTTCCCTCTCGTGCTTTCGTCTTTTATTGGATTTCTTACACAGAGAGTTTACACACCAACATACGCCCACTATGCATGGTGATGCAGTTCTACGCACATCCGGTTAATCAGCAAGATCTTCCTTTACGTACATCCCGTTATTCAGCAGATGGTTCTCTTTCCTTATATGGTGCCAAAATCCACTTCAACATGACAAGGGGAATTGCTCAACATAAACAACCACTCTTATCTCCGTATTTGTCTCTTATGAAGGCCTTTTCTCTGGTGGCCTCCCTGTTCCAACAGACATAGTTCTGCTTGTGTAAGAGGTCTTGCATACGTAAATGAATATAAAACCCACACAAAGCAAATGAATATAAAACATTATCATAGAGCATTTGATATTTCGCAACAGTGAAAGTATGCAGCATGCAGGCCGTTAAAGTATTGTAGTAGCCCAGTTCCCAGTACGTGTTATAGCCTCATGCATGCACCAACACAGATCAGATGTCATATGCTCCATGGTGAATTCAAGCCTGATTTCACTCATGTCCCTCTGCCTCCACAGCTGCAATGGGAAAAACAGCTGTACTATCAGTGCGAGCAACTCAGTGTTTGGAGACCCCTGTGTTGGCACTTACAAGTACCTGGAGGTGGCTTACAGATGTGAAGGTATCTTAACGGCTCATTACTCTGATAAACAACCAAATATTGGATGTACAATATGGGGTATGGAAAATGGCATCCTACTTATGATCAGTTCCTGAAATAAATTGTCCGAATTGAATATTTTTTCACAGGTCTTGGGGTCATTCCACAGCAGCTTCCAGAACAGTAACATGTGTTCACATGCTGATGTTTATACACAAATAAACACGCACTGAATTGTGGCGACTGTGGGTCAGTGGTTAGCAGGTCTGACTTTCAGAGTGGTTCAAACCCCGGCTCAGCCAGTCTGTGTTGTTGTGTCCTTGAGCAAGACACTTTACCCTCATGGCTCACCGTTGCTGTGGCTACGGTCTAATGTATATCATGTAAGTCGCTGTGGATAAAAGCATCAGCTAAATGAAATGTAATGTAATTAACTAAGTTTGTCAATTTGTTCTTTGCTTTTTGTCAGGCCTGGACTAAAATGAGGACTCAGATGCAGGAGATAGACGGATGAGCGCACTTTATTGAATTCAGCTCCTATTTCATGAGTGACAAAAAAAATGGCTACTTAATAAACAAGACGAAGCTAAACCTAGAAACTTCACAAAACAAAAAAATCACTCTCAAGGAGGTAATCAGGAAACCACTGACGAGGACCTGGCAAGGTAACTCATGGGGAACCAAAACAAACAGCTAATTAATAAAACAAGACTAAGCTAAACTAGAAACTTTACAAACAAAAAAATCACTCTCAAGGAGGAAACCGAAAACAACTTACGTGGCTGAGCATAAGCTCTTGACAAACGACGACGGCCGACTATGGCTGTGGAACAGGGCTTAGGTGTACGGACAAGGACGAAATACTTTGGCACAAGACAAAGGGGAGACGCACACTATAAGCACATGAGGGTAATGGGGAACAGGTGGAAACAATTGGGAATCGGGAGACAATCAGACTGGTGACACACGAGGAAGAGGGAGGGCCAGAGAAATTAAAAAAGAAACAAAGGCAGAATCTGGTTCCAAATACATAATTATACTATTAAGGCAGTCAGACCCACACAGGTATGTTAATTAGGCCAACTAATAGATCTTTGATCTTTCCTTCGTACGTCTCTTCAAGATGCTGCCAACAAAAATCACTCTGAACCTCAAAGTTCCTTGTAAAAAGCCTCTGCTGCACAGGAAGCGATGCAGTTTGTGTTTTCACTATGTTTGGTCGTTAGCATGAGCAGCTGCGGCATATACATTAAAATGAATAAAAACAGGAGTACATTTTATCAAGTCTAAGTCAGACATTACTTGCGGTTGCTTAAGGTAACCTTATGTAGAAGAAAGGTCTGGCAACTAATGAACAAAACCAATCAGTACAACTTGGCGAGTTTTGTTTCTGGCAAGATTGTTTAAAGTGTATTTTTAAGATGACTTTGAGCCTGCATTCATCATTTTGAATTTAAATGAAGTGTGTTTTACAGCACTTACCCCATTGGTTTGTTACGACAGCGATCTACAGGGAGCACCTCTGTAGTTGAGTTCAGTTTTACCTGCTAACATCATATCCAAAAGGATGCAATCTTCCCTTATGGGAGGACAGAATTAGGATGACCAGAAAGAAAATCTACGTCAATGAGTTTAGCTCCTAATAGTGGCATCATTAGGGGCTGGTGTTCCTCGGTCAGTGCGGTGGCTACGAGTCTGGTAATAAGAGTCCTGATACAGGGGATGCAACAGCATTCATGTAAGATAAGTATGCTGGCCAGAATGGAGAATGCTGTTATCACTGCAATACATTTTTCTTTGTATTTTCCAAACCATGAGTCCAATAAACCTGAGAAGGGTCGTCAATGCCACTGTTTTCTGCTAGTTCTTCATTGAGGGAAGTCAGTCCTGCTAAAGCTCTATTCACTGATCTGTCAGGGGCAGGGTTGTTGGGAATGTAGGTGCAGCACATAGAACCAAAGCTTTTAACATACTCCACCTTTCTCAGCCCCTGCTCCCTACCCTTCAAGGCCATTCTATTCTGCTAAGTCATTAATAATAATGTTTTATCTAATTGCTCTAACAATGATTGCATCTCCGGTGTAATTGACAATTGGTCGTAATAAATGGAGCTTAAGCGGTAGTTCAGCACGGAAGACTTTCTTGACACCACAGGTCATTCATAAATGTCTGTCTTTTTTCCCAGCGGTCACACTATCAGTTGATCTGGGGGGCGTCGACTTTTAAGCAATCAACCAGATGCCGTGCTGTGTCTCTAAGCCAATCATATCGTTGCTGTCAAACTTTAAAGGGGTTCTCTGCTCTGCTGTCCTCAGTTGTCATTTCAGCTCAAACCGATGCGACCCTCCTCCACCACAGTCACCTCCAGTCAGCAGGCAGTCATACTACTCATTCATCATCAGGTTGCAGCAACTCTCTTCTTCACCACCACCACCAGTGTCTGGACTCCAGGGGGATTCTGCCGGGTCTTGTTTCTCCTGGTTCAGGATAGAGTCTGATCGCCAAAGACTTTGCACTATTCCATTGTTGCACTATTACCGTTGTAATAAATTTATTGTTTAATTCGGAACTAGTCTCTCTTGATTGAAATGTAATTTTTCCACGGATGACACTTTCTCAAATGCTGGTGTCTAGTTGGCTCTTTCAATCTGTGTAGTAAACTGTTCGAAAAATTGTTACTTGACACCGGTTGTAAAATCATTAATCAGGCCATTCATTCTTTGCAAAAAAGGAGCAGAGCCAGAGATATGTCATTAACAAATTGCATATCCAAGTCTGCTCTCCAAACGAACGGAGAGTCTCCCTTATATACATAAAATACACAGTCACAGAAGCCCTCATGACGTCTTGCACTTATCGTGAACCTTCCTCCAGTCATTCCATAGATATGTTTTTCTTCAGTCTTAGCAATAAGAACAACAAATGATATGTATGGTCTTCAGTCAGAAACATACAGATATAACAGGTCACTCGACTCCTAAACTGGCCCAAGTAGCTGACCTTTAAATAAAGGAAAGTTCACCCAGAAGTCATAAATAGGGGAAAGTTCACACAAAAGACACAGGCCATAAAACAGCATTTACTTGAGAGGAAATCAGTTTTTCTCCAACAGATCCATTTCATAGTTTTACAATCAAAGCAGCACAAGGAGGTATTACGTTGAATGCATTACTTTCTGCTATGTTACTGATACAAGTTGATATGAAACTTTAGAGACTCAAGGTTATGACTTTCTAAGTATCGTAACTTACACATAGACATTTCTTTAATGAGCAAACTTAATGAGCCGAGGGCTAAGGGGTTGGATGGTGGGCTGCACCTAAACCACATGCTACGTTATGAATAATATGTCTGTTTGTTTGTTCGCGAGTTGTGGTCGACAGTTGTGATCCAACCTCTCTTCTGTTCTGTGGGTGTTCTATTACTGAGGTCCTGTTTGTGAGTTCCTGTGGTGCCTCACCATCACCGTCAGGAAGGAGACGGCTAAAAGTTTATACAGCATCATGTTTTAAATATCCACGAACATACACACATACACAAGATCCTAAGAAGATACATTGTGACTTTGGACAAAAATGGGTGTTAATAACGCACGTTTAATGTGATCCATGTTATTTTGACAGTTCACCATGTGACACGTGAGCACTCTTTGGCCCACCTGCACTGTGGTAAGACCTTTGACCTTTCAAAGATACATTTTTGTAGATTACGTTACATTTTCCAGATGAAGGGCAGGTCATACCAGACCATGTGCAGCTACAGACGGCCTGCCTCTGAGATCCAAAACATCGACTGCTCACAGCCCGCCAGCGGCGTTTCTGACAATTTGTGCTTCAGCTTGAAGGCTTTGTGATGCCACCCACTGTCACGTAGTATATGCTCCAGTGCACATTCAAGTATTCTCTCATGTCCCTCTGCCTCCACAGCTGCAATGGGAAAAACAGCTGTATTGTCAAAGTGGACAACTCGATGTTTGGAGACCCCTGTGTCGGCACTTACAAGTACCTGGAGGTGGCTTATGTATGTGAATGTAAGTAGCTGGAAGGCCAGTTAGCACTGTTTTCACACTGCCGATGCTATCAATCCAAAATTAATAAATTTTTAGTGCTGCTAGATTGGTTCTTCTTAAAAGAAACAATGAGCTGTGCTGATGAAGTGTAAAATGCAGTATTCTTGCCATCCTGCAGAAACACAACATTTTGCACAACCAGTCACTTAGATATTTATCCGAATCTTTCATCCGTTTGTTTTTGCAGATCCATCTACCATTCCAAAGGAGTCTGTGTAAATATGATGTAACCACAATAAGATCACAATAAACATGTATTAAATAAAATATATTCAATCTGCGGCATGTGGCTGTCATGGTTTGTGATTCGTTTTATTGTTTTGTTATTGTGCGAATGATTATTGAACAGAAATCTACAGAAATGTGGATGAGCAAAGCTCCACTGGAGTGACTCTTAGTGAGCAAAGGGCTTGTCACTGAGTCACTATCCTCTTTAATTTTGCTTTAATTATTTAATTGCATCTTCACCCTTGCTGTCAGCTGGATAGATGCTAGTGACACAAGTACACCCTTTGAACATTGCATTATAAATACAGGTGTGACTGTTCTTGCAACCATTAATTAATTATTTGCTGTGACATGGGTTCTTCCTACCCGGGGATTGTAGCGGCTCCATAGACATGACAGAGGCCGTGCGTTCCATGTTTACAGGGTTTTTATTAGCAACACTGCTCACATGCCATCACCAACCACCCCGTGCACCCCACTGTGCGGCTCTTTATGGCCGCACCCCTTCCCCGCGCTCATCAGAACCAGCCGCTCCCACTAATGAGAACGGCTGTTTCCAATGAGCGCGCCTCTCTCTCCTGCGTCGCAGGTGCGCTAACCACGCCCCTCGCCCACATTTGCATATTAGATATTTCTGTCAGCTGGAAAGAGGCCAGTTGCGCAAGGTTAAGCTATTGTTCTGAGATGAAGACACCCTTTGGATATTGCAGTATAAATAGAGTGTGTCTGTTCTGGCACCCATCACGGTGCACCACAGCCTGGATCTTCTAAAACCATGCTCAGCTTCAGACTCAGCACCACACTGCGTGAGTACACAATTAACTGGCAACTAGAAAGATTATGTGATTTGTGATGTATAAGTAGGAATTAAAACTTGTCAGGCGCATGAGGTTAAAAAGGGCCTGTGGGGACGTATGTCAGTTTATTTGCAATAATACGTTTAAACCAGGACAATGTGATGCTGTATTTAGTCTTTTTGTCATAGAAAGACATACTTACAATTATCATAGTCATGTTTTCAGTTTGACAAGTTACCCTTCCATAATTTTTTGTGGTTGCAGTTCTAAAGTCCATGCCTCTAAAACATTTAATTTCTTAGTTTGTAAGTTTGTATAATCAGCCTTTCTCCTCTGGCCTTATTAGTAGATGAGGGGATGGACTGGATCAGGTACTTCAGCTTGAACAGTTTATGGTCATGCATCACATAAAAAAAAAAGAGGGTTGAGAGAACCCTGCTCTTTTTTTTAGCCTTGAAAGTATAGCTATATTTAGCATTCAGAGCATAAATCTAGCAGCAAACAACTGTTATCTATGTGTAAAGATATAGTGGAGTACTGTCAGCCTGAGAAGAGAGTGGAGGCACTGCGCTCATTTATTCAGAGTTGGGGTCCCTTTGCTAATGACTCTGCTGCAATTTAGGATGATTTATTTCCCATTTCTATGATCAAATGGTCTGAAAACACCAACATTAGCTTGTAAGATACATTTATTCCACATTTACTATGTGGCATTTTAACAGTTTGTTCTGCTTTACAACAGGTTTATTTTATATTTTTTACCTGCATTCAACATCTACATTAACACGTCTCAGCAGGAATAGCACAGGTATTAGAGATGGCACTAATTATGACAAGGCCTTCCTACAGATGTTAACTCAGTCTCAGTATCATGGCCTACTGGGGACAGAACGGAGTCATCGCTAATGTCAGTAACACCTGTGCTTTTCCTGCTTTGACATGTCAGAATGTCTGCTGTGAAAAAAAAAGTTATACTTTGATAAAGATTTTTTTATTTTTTATGTTAAACGAGACTTTGTAACTTCAGCTTATGTTTCGCGGACACAGTTTGACAGCGATGTTTCTTTTCCAGTGCTGGCAGCAACATGTTCTCTCCTGGCAGCAGGTAAATATCTGAGTGCTTTCATAAATGATGATTCTTGCACGCGTTTTCCTCGTACAGGATGTGGCTTGAACGAACGCATTTCAACTAATGCTTTTGCATCCTTTATTTGAGTTGTTTCCACAGAGAGGGTCGTCACATGTGCCAGCAGCAGCGATGTCCATCGCCTGAGCTGCGGTATGGCAAAACTCTCACATACAAACAAACATAATGGAGAGATTTGTCCTGTTTCTAGATTTCTCATGTGGTGTGTTGCAGATATCGGAGTGATCGGCGTGCAAGCAGCACTGTATGGACGTGCAGACAGTGAGACCTGCTCTAAGGGAAGACCTAAGAAACAGCTTGCCAATACGAAGTGCTCCCTGAAGGGCACATTGGAAGACCTCAAGAGAAGGTACACATTACCTGCACAGGAATTGAAAACTAGAACATTTCGCAAGAGATTTTGACGGTGTGGCGACTACTGCCGTAAGTCGTCGCAATATATATATTACCGGTAGTGAGATCTGTTGTTGAGGTTATTGATAAGATAAGATAATCCTTTATTAGTCCCGCAGTGGGGAAATTACAGGATTACAGCAGCATTGCTCAAAAAAACAAGTAACATAAATAAACAGTAATAAACATAATAAAAACATAATAAAATAAAAAACAGTAGAAGAATATTGAATATACAGAAGAATACTTGAATATACAAGATATTGTAGAGTCATTTCTGTATTTGTGATGGACTTGAGAGCAGCTATTGCTTCTTAGACACAGGAAAACCGTGACTCTGATTGTGAAAATATCGGAATCAAGAGAGGCTCAAGACTTTTGTGAACTTTTCCGTGTACTTAAATGTTTGTGGGGTTTAGAAATGAGAGCGTAAAGGCAGTTCAGAAAGGGCCCCTGTTTGGTTGAGTTGGTGTCAATAGAGTTCATGTATATTTGATTATATTCACATATTGAACACGTATTTTGTTGGGTGCATTCTCCTACTGAGGCTTTGTGATTGATTAGTGTGTCAGATTTCGCTTTGACTTTAATATGTCAACAAAATGAAACAATAAACTGGGCATCAACAAATTTGAAACCTGGCTTTATACAATATTCTGGTTTCTGTTTTTGAACCATATCTGACGGGACAATGCTTCATTTGCACTTTTAAACAGGACGTGTCAGATAACTCAACGTGAGTAATCAGCCGTGGTATCATCTAGTTTAAATGTTTATCCTCTCACCTCAATGTGTTTCCTGCAGGTGTAATGGCAAAAGGAAGTGTGACCTGAACACAAGCGTCGTTCATACCTCTGATCCCTGCCCTGGCACCGCCAAATACCTGGAAACCACCTACACCTGTTTGCCAGCAAGTCAGTCACATGTCTGCATGAAACTAACCGAGAAAGAAAGTTGTATGGTGATGTCTAATGTGATTCACTCGTGTTACTTTGACAGCTCATCTTGTTGCATGTGAGGGCTCTTTGGCACACCTCCAGTGCGGTAAGCTATATATATATATATATATATATATTTTTTTTTTTGCGTTCATGGTGGATTAAGCATAATTACATTTTGAATGCATCAGACCTCTGTCTTCTTCACCTTGCCAATTGTTCCTCCTCTTTTAGATGTAGGACAGGTCATTTTTGTGTACGGGGCCAACTATGGACGCCGTGACCAGACCACCTGCATTTCTAATCGGCCCGCCTCTCAGATTAAAAATGACGCCTGCTCAAATCCCACTGCCAAAGTTGCTGACAGGTACGGCTGCATACCCATTGCTACATATAAGGAGTAAATTCAGATCTTAAGAAACAATTTCCTACTTGGCACGGATAAATAAATCAGAGAGAATAGTAATTCTTGCAAGCCGAAAGAAAGTCAAATTGAGCCACACTGTAAAAAAAAACGTGGACACTTGCTGTGTGTGTTTGAAAGTATGCAGCATGCAGGCCATTGAAGTATTGTAGTAGCCCAGTTCCCAGTACGTGTTATAGCCTCATGCATGCACCAACACAGATCAGATGTCATATGCTCCATGGTGAATTCAAGCCTGATTTCACTCATGTCCCTCTGCCTCCACAGCTGCAATGGGAAAAACAGCTGTACTATCAGTGCGAGCAACTCAGTGTTTGGAGACCCCTGTGTTGGCACGTACAAGTACCTGGAGGTGGCTTACAGATGTGAAGGTATCTTAACGGCTCATTAGGCTGTTTACGCTGATAAACAAATAAATATGGCATGTACAAGTGTGACCTGAACACAAGCGTCGTTCATACCTCTGATCCCTGCCCTGGCACCGCCAAATACCTGGAAACCACCTACACCTGTTTGCCAGCAAGTCAGTCACATGTCTGCATGAAACTAACCGAGAAAGAAAGTTGTATGGTGATGTCTAATGTGATTCACTCGTGTTACTTTGACAGCTCATCTTGTTGCATGTGAGGGCTCTTTGGCACACCTCCAGTGCGGTAAGCTATATATATATATATATATATATATATATTTTTTTTTTTTTTTGCGTTCATGGTGGATTAAGCATAATTACATTTTGAATGCATCAGACCTCTCTGTCTTCTTCACCTTGCCAATTGTTCCTCCTCTTTTAGATGTAGGACAGGTCATTTTTGTGTACGGGGCCAACTATGGACGCCGTGACCAGACCACCTGCATTTCTAATCGGCCCGCCTCTCAGATTAAAAATGACGCCTGCTCAAATCCCACTGCCAAAGTTGCTGACAGGTACGGCTGCATACCCATTGCTACATATAAGGAGTAAATTCAGATCTTAAGAAACAATTTCCTACTTGGCACGGATAAATAAATCAGAGAGAATAGTAATTCTTGCAAGCCGAAAGAAAGTCAAATTGAGCCACACTGTAAAAAAAAACGTGGACACTTGCTGTGTCTGTTTGAAAGTATGCAGCATGCAGGCCGTTAAAGTATTGTAGTAGCCCAGTTCCCAGTACGTGTTATAGCCTCATGCATGCACCAACACAGATCAGATGTCATATGCTCCATGGTGAATTCAAGCCTGATTTCACTCATGTCCCTCTGCCTCCACAGCTGCAATGGGAAAAACAACTGTACTATCAGTGCGAGCAACTCAGTGTTTGGAGACCCCTGTGTTGGCACTTACAAGTACCTGGAGGTGGGTTACAGATGTGAAGGTATCTTAACGGCTCATTAGGCTGTTTACTCTGATAAACAAATAAATATGGCATGTACAATATGAGGTATGGAAAATGGCATCCTACTTGAAATAAATTGTCTGAAATGAATATTTTATGTTTTTTATTTTGCAGGTTATAAAGTCATGCGACATCCGGTGCAGGTCCCCCTGCAGGTCCCCCTGAAGGTCCCCCTGAAGGTCCCCCTGAAGGTCCCCCTGAAGGTCCCCCGGCAGGTCCCCCGGCAGGTCCCCCGGCAGGTCCCCCTGAAGGTCCCCCGGCAGGTCCCCCGGCAGGTCCTCCAGCAGGTCCTCCATCAGGTCCTCCAGCAGGTCCCCCTGCAGGTCCTCCAGCAGGTCCCCCTATTAATAATTTATTAAATAGAAAATTATTTTTTCTTTACATTTGTTTTTATATGCTTTGGCTTTAACAATATATATTATGTTAGCTAAATGTCATTGAATCAGCCAAATTAAATGAGCAGATCTTAATTATTCTTTGTATTGTGCATAAATGTCACACTAACATTTTCGCGAAATCTTTACGTTAAATCCCTGATGTGACGTATGTTTTATATCGATTTATATCCGATTTGTTTTGTATCGGTTCACTGCAGGTTCAATATATTAAAGGGCATGTTATGTAAGCATTATCATTCTTAAATTTTGTGAATCTTATCATTAACAATGAAAAACAAACTTTTTTAAATTTAGCACTTCCTTAAGCTCTGTCACAACCTGGAGCAGCCATCTTTGAAAGGTTGTTATGAAATACAAAATCACATGATGTTTAGTAGGTGTCACTTAGGGACTTAGGGACTTGTTAAAATCAAGGATAAAGCTGTATAAGGAACTTTCCAGAACATTTAAATGACGTGTGACACGTGTATATATATATATATATATATATATATATATATATGTATAAATGTATATACCAATAAACAAGCACGGAATTAAATACATTTGTCAATTTCTTTGCCTATAGAGAAATAAACAAAGGCAGAATTTGGTTCCAAATACAAAATTATGGCAGTGAGGTATGTTAATTAGGCCAAATAATAGATCTTTGATCTTTCCTTCATACTTCTCTTCAAGATAGCCCTTTGCATGTTTTGTGATCAGAGCTTATTTGTGCTTCAATCATGTAGCTGCTCTAGCCGTGTGAGGGAAGGAGGCAGTGGGCACAAGATTTGTCCCAAATTCATACTATATACTAGTTCTGTTCATCAAGGTTAGATACATGCCTTGCTCTACAACACCCACGCATGTTATCAGTATATTCTCATTAGGGTCAGCAGACTGGCCGTTGCACTTTCCAGTCTTGTGAGTCAAGGTGAGGACATGAGATATTCCTCCTCCTTGACAGGTTAGAGCAAATCAGATGTTAGGATGATGTGATGTAGGAAAACCGAAACCAGTGTATAAAAGAGGCAGACATCCTGTTGTTAGCCAGTTGTTCACTCTCAACCTGCGTGTTGACTGGACCACTCACTGCTCTTGCAATTGCAGCGCTGATACTTTGCTTGTGACCAGAGAATACATCTACCAGAATGAGAGGAGTTGTTTGGCTGAATTTGTCCGGAGACCTCATCAGGCTTCCAAATTATAGTACACTGAAAGAAATGACTTTTTGGACATGTAATAATTACCTTGATTATGTATAACTTCTACAATAAAATAGTATTTCAGTCCTTTAAAAGGTCAGCTTTTATTTAATGTGTTACTTTGTGTTTGTTGTAAATATGTATCATTGTTTTGATGAGTAAATTTGATCATTCACACCTAGTAATATTAACTAAACTACTGGATTGACTGTACAACCTGACACAACAAAGTAACATTTACTTGGGGTACGTTAAATCCCTGATGTGACGCATGTTTTATATGCGATTTGTTTTGTATCGGTTTCGTCAAGAAACGTGCTCACTGCAGGTTCAATATATTAAAGGGCATGTTATGTAAGCATTATCATTCTTAAATGGGTGAATCTTATCTTTAACAATGAAAAACAAACTTTTTTAAATTTAGCACTTCCTTAAGCTCTGTCACAACCTGGAGCAGCCATCTTCGAAAGGTTGTTATGAAATACAAAATCACATGATGTTTAGTAGGTGTCACTTAGGGACTTGTTAAAATCAAGGATAAAGCTGTATAAGGAACTTTCCAGAACATTTAAATGACGTGTGACACGTGTACATACATACTTTTGGCTCATTACAATTACTAAGAAAGCACATTTTCTTATTACTATGCTATATTATTTTGTACACAACATACTATTGTCCATTAATTATAAATGTATTAACAGTACCCTAACTGCTGAATGAAATTCCCAGATAGTAATCAAAACAACTTTATTGAATTTAACTTTACATGGTACATTTAGAACCAAACAAAATTACCAGGTTTCAAAAATACAACGACAAACAGGCTCCATTTATGTTTTCTTTTGGTTGAACTGCTCATTATTACATTTCCACCTTATGACATCTCTCACGTCCGAGGCACTTGTCGTAGGAAATTCTTGAACAACAGCATCTGTTAAGAGAAGAGATGTCACACAGCATATTCATACAACTTTTTCTTAAATTTTGACTACACCGGAAATTCTGTTGAACCAATATCATTTTTACACAGTAAATCAGGATGAACATTGAGAAGCTTTATCAATATGACATCTCAATATTACTACCAGTGCAGGTCAAACATATTTCATCACAGGTGGTGTGTTTTAGGGCTGCAACTAACGATTATTTTAATAATCGATTAATCTGTCGATTCTTTTTTCGATTAATCGATGAATTGGATAAAAAACAAAAAAGCATTACTTTCCAAACCTTTATTCAAAAACAGAACTGACGGTGCAAAAATCTTCAGAAAGTGCACAAACAGGTTGCTCCTTGAACATCCCTGAGCTGTAATAACATTTTTTTTAAAGTAATAATAAAAAAAGAAATAATGGACTAACACAAGCATACACATGTATGCTTTACATCGGCCAAATATATAGGCTTAAGTTTTCCTTAGTTCAGTGTAGTTACATTTACTTATGTAGATTTGAATACTTCTTCCACCACTGTCTGCAAAGCACATAACGTTTCTGCTATACAAGAGAGCGAGCCGAAGGTTTAGCTAACGTTAGCTAACCAAGTATTTGAAAGAGTAAGGAGATAAAGGACAAGGGGTCAACATACATCGTCTTCGGTAAAAAAATAAATCTCAAGCATCAACTTTTACTCATTCCAATGCAAAGGTTGTAAAAAATAAAAATGAAATGGCTAAATTCACACTCACATGTCAAATGTTGTTATCATAGCAGCTGAGGTTTGATTCCTGGTGGGCCCTTTGCTGCAGATTCCCTCTCTCTCTCGTGCTTCTGAATAAAACAAGAATGACAACAGTAAATTATCTTTAAAAACAAAAACTGTCAGGTTACGGTGTTGGACCCAAAAGCAAACTGCACGCAGACAGGGGAGAAGGTGCAAATAAACAGTGCTTTTATTATAGTTCGTATGCACAGATCAGTGGCACCCGGAAATACTCAGCCGTTCACTGTGAGTGGCTCTCGGTCCGGGCTCGTGATGTGCAGGCTGTCGTTGCTTCCACGGCTACTCGGTGCGGGCTCGTGATGTGCAGGCTGCCGGTGCGTTGGCGGCTCTCGGCGCGGGCTCGTGAAGTGTCTCGTGACTCGTAGCTCGTAGCTTAGCTGGCGGCGTGGCCCGTGGCTTGTCGGGTAGCGTGGCTCGTGAGGAGTCCTGATCTGGACCGGGATCTGGGTCTGGCGGGTGTGTCGTGAGCCAGGCGTAGCAGTTCACGCTTAGCAGTGCAATCTTCCGACGCTGGACCTCCAGGAGGAGGCCACCTTTAACTGTGCCATGACGACATGATGCTCTGCAGCTGCGAGCGCACTCCTCCCAGCGGTCCAGCATTAGCCTGATTAGACAGAGGGAGACAGGAGAGAGACACATTCTGGTTGCAGCCCGGGTTCCTGTGGCACCCCCTTGTGGTGGTGCCCTGTACCACCACAGTACCCCCCCTCAATGGACGCCTCCTGGCGTCCACGGAACCGCCAGGCAAGGGTGGGTGGAGGGGGAACGGCCGGAGGGCCGAAGCCCCGGGCGGGGACTGGCCTGAGGGGAGGAACCTGGGACACCGGGAACAATGACAGGACAGAGGGGAACAGGTCGGCGGGCGGCCGCCCCGACGGGGACTCAGGGGGACGGGCCGGAGGACGGCCACCATGCGAGGACTCAGGAGGACGGGGCACGGGACGGGACCTGACAGGACGGGGCTTGGGACGGGACCTGACTGGGCTGGGCTGGGCTCGTGACGGGACCTGACTGGACTGGGGCTCGGGACTGGACTGGACTGGGGCTCGGGACCTGACTGGACTGGACTGGGGCTCGGGACTGGACTGGACTGGGGCTCGGGACCTGACTGGACTGGACTGGGGCTCGGGACCTGACTGGACTGGACTGGGGCTCGGGACCTGACTGGGGACGGGACCTGACTGGACTGGACTGGGGACGGGACCTGACTGGACTGGACTGGGGACGGGACGGGACCTGACTGGACTGGACTGGGGACGGGACGGGACCTGACTGGACTGGACTGGGGACGGGACGGGACCTGACTGGACTGGACTGGGGACGGGACGGGACCTGACTGGACTGGACTGGACTGGGGACGGGACGGGACCTGACTGGACTGGACTGGACTGGGGACGGGACGGGACCTGACTGGACTGGACTGGACTGGGGACGGGACGGGACCTGACTGGACTGGACTGGACTGGGGACGGGACGGGACCTGACTGGACTGGACTGGGGACGGGACCTGACTGGACTGGACTGGGGACGGGACCTGACTGGACTGGACTGGGGACGGGACCTGACTGGACTGGACTGGGGACGGGACCTGACTGGACTGGACTGGGGACGGGACCTGACTGGACTGGACTGGGGACGGGACCTGACTGGACTGGACTGGGGACGGGACCTGACTGGACTGGACTGGACTGGGGACGGGACCTGACTGGACTGGGGACGGGACCTGACTGGACTGGACTGGGGACGGGACCTGACTGGACTGGACTGGGGACGGGACCTGACTGGACTGGACTGGGGACGGGACCTGACTGGACTGGACTGGGGACGGGACCTGACTGGACTGGACCTGACTGGACTCGGGGGACCGGGGTTTGCCGTGACACCGACCGGACTCTGGGAGCGGGAGTCGGACAGACCGCCGACGGGGCTAGGGGGACATGTGTCGGCCGGACCGCCGACAGGGCTAGAGGGACATGTGTCGGCCGGACCGCCGACGGGACTCAAGGGACATGTGTCGGCCGGACCGCCGACGGAGCTGGAGGGACATGTGTCGGCCGGACCGCCGACGGGACACGTAGGGTAGGAGCCGGGCCGGACTGTCGGCGGGACTCGGGGAGCTAGGGTCGGCTGAGCCACCGACCGGGCCGGGACTATCCGCGGCGCGGTCGGAGGAGCTGGGACCGGGGCTGACAGCGGCACAGTCGGGGGAGCTGGGACCGGGGCTGGCAGCGGCACAGTCGGGGGAGCTGGGACCGGGGCTGGCAGCGGCACAGTCGGGGGAGCTGGGACCGGGGCTGGCAGCGGCACAGTCCGGGGAATGTGGACCGGAACGCAGGCCCTCCAGGAGCTCGTCCATGACCTGTTCCTGCCTGCCGAGCTGCGCGGTTTGGGCGCAGAAAGCTCCAAGGAGGGTGTCCGGGTTCGCTGGGTCCATGTCTTGGTCGGAAGATTCTGTCAGGTTACACGTTGGACCCAAAAGCAAACTGCACGCAGACAGGGGAGAAGGTGCAAATAAACAGTGCTTTTATTATAGTTCGTATGCACAGATCAGTGGCACCCGGAAATACTCAGCCGTTCACTGTGAGTGGCTCTCGGTCCGGGCTCGTGACGTGCAGGCTGTCGTTGCTTCCACGGCTACTCCGTGCGGGCTCGTGATGTGCAGGCTGCCGGTGCGTTGGCGGCTCTCGGCGCGGGCTCGTGAAGTGTCTCGTGACTCGTAGCTCGTAGCTTAGCTGGCGGCGTGGCCCGTGGCTTGTCGGGTAGCGTGGCTCGTGAGGAGTCCTGATCTGGACCGGGATCTGGGTCTGGCGGGTGTGTCGTGAGCCAGGCATAGCAGTTCACGCTTAGCAGTGCAATCTTCCGACGCTGGACCTCCAGGAGGAGGCCACCTTTAACTGTGCCATGACGACATGATGCTCTGCAGCTGCGAGCGCACTCCTCCCAGCGGTCCAGCATTAGCCTGATTAGACAGAGGAAGACAGGAGAGAGACACATTCTGGTTGCAGCCCGGGTTCCTGTGGCACCCCCTTGTGGTGGTGCCCTGTACCACCACAAACTGCTTGCTTTTAGCATTTAAATGAATTAGAATCTCACCATTTTTCTCACCAAGTAGAAAACTTAGCTAATGTCGACCGTCAAAGAAAGCTTTTACTGGCGCTCAAATGGGCTCAAAGGTTTTCACAGAACACGGAATAAGATTTACTAAAATGGCAAGACATCTAAAAAATATATTTTAAAAATGTGCTTTCGTGCATTTTCACAGTAATATTTGATCACATTCCAAAATAATAATACCAATAATATATTGAAATAATAGCAGGAAAACATGTACTTACTAATTGCAATCAAATATTACTTAAAATATAAAACAGTGAACTTGATCCAACCTCTCTTCTGTTCTGTGGGTGTTCTATTACTGAGGTCCTGTTTGTGAGTTCCTGGGTGCCTCACCATCACCGTCAGGAAGGAGACGGCTAAAAGTTTATACAGCATCATGTTTTAAGAAGATTAATCATCATCGATCCACAAACACATACACACATACACAAGATCCTAAGAAGATACATTGTGACTTTTGACACAAAATGGGTGTTAATAACGCACGTTTAATGTGATCCATGTTATTTTGACAGTTCACCATGTGACATGTGAGCACTCTTTAGCCCACCTGCACTGTGGTAAGACCTTTGACCTTTCAAAGCTACTAGATTACGTTACATTTTCCAGATGTGGAGGCGAACTGGGGACCCCGGTCAGAGACCACGTCCATGGGGATCCGTGGAGCCGGAAGACGTGCTGGACCAGGAGCTGGGCGGTCTCCAAGGCGGAGGGCAGCTTGGGTAGAGGGATGTAGTGTACCGCCTTGGAGAACCGGTCGACGATGGTCAAGACGACGGTGTTCCCCTCCGAGGGCGGCAGGCCCGTGACGAAGTCGACCGCGATGTGAGACCATTGCCTGCTCGGGACCGGCAGGGGACGCAGCAGTCCGGCCGGGCGCTGGTGGGAGGCCTTGCTCCGGGCACACACCGTGCAGGCGGCCACGAACTTCCGGACGTCCTCCTCCATCCCTGGCCACCAGAATCGTTGCCGGATGAAGGTCGTGGTCCGTCGCGCCCCCGGGTGACAAGCCAGGCTGGACGAGTGTCCCCACTGTAGGACCGGGGCGCGCACCATCGGCGGGACGAAGAGACGGTTCGGAGGCCCTCCCTCCGGTACCGGGTCGGTGTCCGGAGCCCCCCGGACGATGGACTCAATCTCCCAGGTGGCTGCTCCTACGATGCAGGCCGCGGGGACGATGGGAGTGGTGTCCGGGGACTTCGAGGCGGGAAACATCCGGGAGAGCGAATCCGGCTTCCCATTCTTGCTCCCGGGGCGATAGGACAGGGTGTAATCAAATCGGCTCAGGAACAGCGCCGACCGAGCCTGGCGGGAATTCAGCCTCTGGGCTGCTCGGAGGTAGGCCAGATTCTTATGATCTGTCCAAATCAAGAATGGCTGCTGGCTGCCCTCTAGCCAGTGCCGCCACTCTTGGAGGGCCAGGACCACCCCCAACAGCTCCCGGTTTCCCACGTCGTAATTTCGTTCCGCCGGGCTGAATCTGCGGGAGAAGAAGGCGCACGGATGGAGCTTCTGGGAAGTGGGATCCCGTTGGGAGAGGACGGCCCCTGCTCCGGTCTCCGATGCGTCCACCTCCACCACAAACTGGCGCGTCGAGTCCGGGTGCTTGAGGATGGGGGCGCTGGTGAATAAGTCCCTTTATCGGTTGAAGGCCCTGGCGGCCTCGGGGCTCCAGGCGTAGGGGGTCTTGGGGGACGTGAGTCAGGTGAGAGGAGCGGCCACCTTGCTAAAATCTCGGATAAAGTGGCGGTAAAAGTTAGCGAACCCGAGGAAGCGTTGGAGCTCCTTCCGGGTACCGGGAACGGGCCAGTCGGCCACGGCGCGAATCTTAGCGGGATCCGGCTCCAACTGGCCCTGGGCTATCACATAGCCCAAAAAGCTAACGGACGGGACATGAAATTCACACTTCTCCGGTTTCACGTAGAGTCGGTTCTCCAGCAACCGCCGCAGAACCAACCCTACGTGCTGGCGGTGCTCAGCCAGTGACCGGGAGAAGATGAGGATGTCGTCTAAATAGATAAAGACGAACTGACCGAGCATCTCGCGGAACAAGCTGTTCATCAGCGTCTGGAAGACGGCGGGGGCGTTCGAGAGGCCGAACGGCATAACTAAATACTTGAATTGCCCCAGGGGTGTGTTAAACGCCGTCTTCCACTCATCCCCCTCCCGGATCCGCACTAAATGGTACGCGTTCCGGAGATCGAGCTTTGAAAACACACGCGCATGACAGAGGGGCTCGAATGACGGGTCGATCAGGGGCAGCGGGGTCTTATTCTTCACGGTGATCTGATTTAGGCCTCGATAGTCAATGCACGGTCGCAGGGAGCGGTCCTTCTTGGCCACAAAGAAGAAGCCTGCCCCCAACGGCGCGGAAGACGGGCGAATCAGACCTGACTCTAGACACTCCCGAATGTAGGTCTCCATTGCTACCCGTTCGGGACGCGAGATGTTATATAGCTTACTCGTGGGAAGTGGGGCCCCCGGAAGCAAGTCTATAACGCAGTCGTACGGGCGGTGGGGAGGTAACATGCGGGCCAGGTCCTTACAAAAAACGGGTGCGAGGTCGTGGTAATCGGCGGGCACGCCTGTCAGGTCCGGCGGGGCCGGGGGGCTGGTGGCCACCCGGGGCGCCGGAGCGGCTGCGTATCTTTTAGGCTTCCTTAAAGGGGAAGTTACAGTTGATCATAACACAAATGTTCAAGTTACTACACACGTCCAAGTTAAAGGTGATGTGAGATGAACAAAATCACTCTAAGTACAGAAAACTGGTCTTCAGTTTGTAATGTGAGAGACCGGAGAGGAAGAGGGAGCACAGGGGGAGGATTGTCAGGCACCGGCTGGGGGAGGTGCTGGGCGGGAAATACTTCCCCGTGCAGGTGCTGCAGGCTGCGGGAACCTGGCAGTGGACGCACCAGCCGGCAATCTCTCATTAGGAGAGTATTTCTGCAGCACGGAGAAGGAAGGAGGGGAGAGAGCCCGATGGCCAGCTAGCTGGCAGACGCGAGCCGGCCGAGGAGAGGTAACAGCCCCGCTCGCTCACCTCTCTGATATGCTTGCAGGACGAAGACGACGAATGAACGACGGAGAGAAGCGACGGACCCCGGACGGGAAGAACTTTTGATTTATTGTTGTTCCACCTCCCCTTTCCCCGACCATTGGAGAAATACACTATCTTTTGTTCAACTTACCTGCGTGTCGTTGCCTATGTTACTCCTGAACCATACCTAGCCCGCCATGGGCGCCACAGTAAATAATACACAATAAGTATATGTGATCAGACGATTTGACATTGATTGGGTTTTCAGGAAGCAGCAAAAAGATTTACCAACAACAAAGCTTTCCAAACATCTACCAAACATCAACATCTACCAAATGACGGCCGAGTTGCCGATGTTGCTGCAGAGGTCGGTCTTTGACGGGTAGACGACTTTCAGGTTCCTGTCCTGATCCACCGTGCGGATCTGCTGCACCAGCAGCTCGCAGGAGGGCTCGCTGCTGGCGGCTGGGTCCTGCGGGCCCTCCCCTTCCCCATCTGACCCCGCCTCCTCCCGGTGCTCCGCCGTGAACTTGTTCAACTCTGCCATTTTCTGCGGTGATTGCAAGCCCCGCCCTCATTGTTTCCACCTGTGCCTCGTTCCTCTGTGTATTTGGTGCCCCCTGTGTACTGTGTTTTGGTCACCGTGTTTGACCCGTTTCTGTTCACTACTGAGTTTTGCCCGCCGATCCGGATACCTCTGCTTGTCGGGCAGATGAAGCCTTGTGAAGCATTGAGGCTTTCTTCCTATTTGTACCGGAAAGGATTCGAAACTTCAGGGCTTCAATTTGAAGAACAGCGACATCTAGTGGCAGACTGGAATTACAGCAGCTGTTGAACAGTGAACATCTCAATGTTTCAATCTCACATTTCTGCAGTAGTTATAAACAACCATTATTGATGTTGCGTCTGTCATTTTTTTACATTTGAGTAAAACTAAATGCTGGTTAATATGAAAGTCATGGGATTCGATGCTCTCCACACAATGAAAAAGTTCATCAAGCGTGTGTGATAGACTAGACCCAACATTTACAATATATTACATGTTTGTATATTATGGCCCTAAAGTTTTATGCCAACAGATGTATATACAGTTTTTGTCCTTTATAGCTTATATTAGTGAGGCAAGATGTCATAAGTGGCAGTGGAATGTGCTTATGAAATAATAATATTTTCTCCACTGTGCTGGGCTTCAGGCGGCTCCTTTTCTGGCAGACATTTTCCCCAGCCTTTGAAAAAATTCTTTCACATGCGATAGATGATGCAGGTATACATAGATATCTGCGTGCCAATTTGAACAGATTGGGATAAATTGCTGCTCTTGTCATCCAGTATTTCAGTGGGTCCTCAGATCTCCCCAAATGTTGTTCTTTCAAATACCTAGAGATACAAAAAGAGACATTATTACTGCAAAATTTCCAAAATCGTTTTAATCTCAAAAGTGCATAGTCAATCTATACACAACCCATTACCTTTGCACTTCCACGGTGGCAGTTGAATTAGTCCCCTGATTTTGTTCTTCCACATGGCTGTCCAGCAAGGCCCAGAGGTTATATTCCTGGTGTTGACTTGAGCTCCCCGCTGTTGGTGCTGGCTCCACAGGATTCAGCTGGTGCCTCGCTAGTGATAACACCAGCACACTCTCGAGTCAGCCTTTCCACCGCAGCCTGTCCTTGGTTGCAGAACCCAACTTCTTTAAATCTCGGGTCCAGCAATGTGGCCACAGACAGGGCAGTCACTTTTTCCACCTGCTGGAATTTGTCAGCCAGGTTTGTCTTTAAATTGTTGCCCAATTTAGCACCAATGTCATTAGGCATTTGGGTACACTGTCAATAATGCAATTGCAAAAATAATGCAAAAAGCAATACAATGTTTTAACATTATTACTAAGGGAATGGCTCTTGACCCTGCCACCCTTTTCTCCTCAGAAAGCTCAACAGTTGCGTGACTGAAAGGACATAGAACAGCAAGACTCTGCCAGGTTGCCTCATACTTCTCAGCACTTAAAGGCCTTATGTCTGTGCTGAGTGAGGCCAGAGCTGCACCCAGAGGCTCTCTAAGTTCATAACGCCTTTGCAGCATGGCAAAGGTGCTGTTCCATCTAGTTTCTACTTCTTGAACTGGCTTCAGTACACTCAGCCCCATACTTGTCTGCATGGCACAGAGCTTTTCTTTTGCAGTTGTGCTTGATTTAAAATAACCCACACTTTTGCGGGCCTGGGTGCGGATCATCTCTAACTCAGGGGTTTGTGCTAAAGACTTTTTCACAACAAGGTTCAGTACGTGTGCAAAACAATAGATGTACCTGACCCCTAAATGGTTTACACTTGCAACTATGTTATGGGCCCCGTCTGTGATCATGGCAGTAGTTTTATCTGTAAGGGCCCACTCTGCCATGATGCTTCTTGAAGCATTAGCCAAGTTAGCTGCTGTGTGTGTGACACTGAAAACATTTGCACCCCTAAAAGGACGGTGTTTAGCTCCAAAGCTTCAGACACGTAATGGCCTGTAACCGCAATGTAGGCATCCATGTTAATGGATGTCCACATATCTGCAGTAAGACTGCAGGGGCCTGTCTAACCTCAGCCATGGCCTTCTCTCTAGTTTTTTGAAACATGCATCCATCATGGCTTTCAGGGCATTTCTACCCGGGATTGTGTAGGTTGGATCCAGGATGTTTACAAACTTTCTAAATCCTTCAAAATATATGTAGTCAAGTTATACTCAAATCAAAACGTTATCAATTGCACATAAAAGTTGAATATCAATATGAATCACAGCTTACCTAATTTGGTGTTCAAAAATCAAAATGCTCCCACACTGGTGAATGCCGTTTTCCTCCAATACTCGCCATAACTCACAATTCTCGCTATCAATCTCCTCGCTATCAATCTCCTCTCTCAAAACCCACATTGTTGATTGACACCGAGGCTTCTGTTATAGCAGAGTTTGAAACCAAAACGAGTTGCATCCCCCTACAGCTCCAGAGGTCACTCTGAGGGGTCACGAGACAGATAACATGGTAGCAAAAAAGTAAATAGAACCAATTCATCTGGTTTGTGCTCTTGTAAGATTTAGACAAACATTTTGTATCTCAATGGCATTTGGACCACAGCATTTGACCAACATTATATATTCTCATCTTGGCCCTTTGACCTCTTCTGTACCATTCAATGCAGGATTTAAGTGTAACAAATCAATCAACAAGGTAGGTAAATTATGAGTGTTTAATAAGAATAAACCAACTGGCTCTTTATTTTTCAATTGTTAATATTTATTGCCTCGTGATCAACACATGCTCACTCTTCCATGTAGGAATGTTGTGGTTCTAAATTGACACAAATATAACAAGTAAATACATTATGTATGCAACTATGCTGCAAATCATGAAAAAAACATGAACATTAAATATCATAAGAAATAAACGTCATTAAATACATCTGAATCAATAACTTAGTTAATGAACTAAATGTATGATTTAAGTACATGTATACCTCCATCTACTGGTAAAAAGGGGAAACCCTTTACTCTGAATCTCATACAGCACAATGAGATGGAATTATAAATATGATGCTACCAGCAACAACACACACAAATTACTTTGATTAAACTATATTACGAACTGTGTTGCATTAAACAATGCAATGATTAATTGAAAAGTTGATTATTGCTGTGTACATATACATGAATATTAAACTGCCTGTAGTCACAGCTGTTGCTAACATATTCAGGTTTATTTATTTATATTGATTAATTAATGTTCTTCTAACGTTACGGCTGCTTTGTGTTTGCATCATAGAAGACTGTAAATAAGAATATCTATCACTGGCTTTTATTCTGACATTTGTTTTAGGCACTTACGTTCTCTCGTTTTTGGTTTCAGACGACAAAACATTTTGGTTTCAAACAGAAAACGAAGAAACGATGGTAATTCCGTATTTTCGTTTTTTTGAATGAACCATAAAACAAACGAACAAAACATACACGGACCCTGACAGCGCGGAGAACCCTCTCATGCGCACCCACAACACACACAGGTCAAAACCGAGGTCACGTTAACTGTAATGCTAACATCTTCATGAGTGTGTCTTAATGTTATATCTTTTGTTGAAGCTGTTTAACAGAAGGTTAATTGGTTTAAATATATTAACATTTTGGAAGCTGTAGTTTGTGTTGTTGCTCAATAGTACATTTTACTGGAAGAACTATTGTATTAATTGTTTTAGCAGGGTGGATCATCTTGATCATGTTGTTGTTCATCTATTGTTTCAGATTGAAGAGTTCAGAAGAATTAGTTCATCTGGCGCAAACCATTATCAAACTCTTGATATTCTGGACAAAGACGGGTATGCAGGGACTAAAAAATAGATAATTGTGGTCAAATTATGTTAGTCTCATGTACACAGAGAATGATACCCGATGACATATTTGAACACATTAAATATTTTTGTTGGTTTCCCCCACCATTCTTCTATTTTGAGAACAATTTACATAAATAATAATGATAATTGTTTGGTAACATGAGCCCTGCTTTGCAGAAATGTCAGAAAGAATATCTATTCATGTATAAGTCCATATGCCAGTTTAAACATTGGCATTCCTCCTGCTATCTTACAATGTCAATTCAGACAAGCTAAATTCACTTCTGTCTGTTGAACAGCAACGTGTTGCGAGCAGAAGAGACGTCATCATCCACTGCTGGGTTGAGTTACTTGGAGAGTCTGGAGAGGAACTCCATCAATACCAGGTAAATTCAGAAAATGTTCTGCTGATTATTCTGATCATAATACAATTGTCAATGTAAAAGTAAATCGATCCGTAGATACCTAAATATTTACCCAGCATGTAACCAATGTCTTGCTGTGAGCATCTTATTTCTGTTGCATCATTGTCTCTGTAGACTGTATTAATCACTTCAACCCAGTCAATAATCAGGAACTTAATAGAAAATATCTGTCGTCTGTTGATCTCTGATTCACATGTTTTTAACAGGATGTCAGCAAAGATGTCATCTAAGAGGACTATGCTCATCATCTCTTGGAGATCTTTGTCCGTCATGGAAATGCAGCACAGGAAGGCTTCCCCCTGTCCATGTGTCGGATGGACATCGAGGGAAAAGAAGTTCTTGATGACTGTAACATTACATTACATTACATGTCATTTAGCTGACGCTTTTATCCAAAGCGACTTACAATAAGTGCATTCTACGGTTACAAACAAGAATCAGAACAACAAGAATCAAGAAGGTACAATTTCGTCAAAGGTTCGACTACAAAGTGCTATCAGTAAGAGCCATTTCAGTGCTACATCCTTTATTCAAGGTATAGTCGGAAAAGATATGTTTTTAGTTTGTAAAAATGTGGAAAACGCTTGCCTTCTGCTTTATCTTTGCAATGAACTTGACTTGCACACCAAAGTTGAAATACACATTTGAAATGTTTCAGAAGCGCTTTCTTATTGTTGCTTGATGTTCTGAAGATATCTCTCCAGACTTTATAAGTTGTATTGGTGCATGTCTGTAAACTTTCCTAGTGTTGACGAATAAAGCTGCTGTAGTTTAAAAGCAGATTGTTAGGGGTGGGGGTTCTGGACCCAAAGGCAAACACAGGACAACAGGGTTTGTGCGGGTGAAACACGGATGTTTATTCACAGTGCGCAGAGTGGGGAAGACAGGCAATACTCAGCCGCGGAGACGGCGGCCGGCTGGCCGGTCGGGGAGTTTCCGGGAGTGAGGACTCCGGTCCGGGTTCACCCAGTGAAAGGTCTCGGGATGAGGCTCGTGCAGGGTCTCGTGGGGTGGTCCGTGCAGGGTCTCGTGATGGGGTCCGTGCGGGGTCTCGTGACGTGGTCCGGGACGGGTCTCCCGGCGTGGCTCGGGACGGGTCTCGTGACACGGTCCGTGACGGGTCTCACGGCGTGGCTTGTGACGGGTCTCGTGGCGGGAGGTCGGAAACACAGGGTCCGTATCCAGGGCGTAGGTAGGGTACTAGTGATGGGTCCGGCAACACCGATGCGTCGGCGCATGTGTCGAGCTCATAGAGTGAAACCCCGTGTCGGTGCGCGTATCCCTTTAAGAAAGTCACGTGACCGATACAGCTGCTGTTTCGCCTGTCACTGAGGCGCCAAACTGTGTTTATAAGGAAGCGCGTCTGTCAACGGGATGCATCAGATCTTTAGTTTGCTTAAATGATGGTAGTGGGACTAGGATTGATGTTAGAACTGGGAAAGAGTCAGTATTAGACCTTACTTTTGTATCTAGTTGGGGCGACTGTGGCTCAGTGGTTAGCAAGCCTGTCTTTCAATCAGAGGGTCGGTGGTTCGATCCCAGCCTCCGGTAGTCCATGTTGTTGTGTCCTTGAGCAAGACACTTAACCCTCATTGCTCACCGTTGCTGTGTCTACGGTCTACTGTATATCATGTAAGTCACTTTGGATAAAAGCGTCAGCTAAATGAAATGTAATGTAATAATAGGTTAGTCCATAGGTGTGATTGGGAAGTGCATAAAGGGAGTACTATTGGAAGTGACCACTACCCAATTTTATGTAAACTGGATATTGATGTAGGTTTGAGTCTGGAAGAGAGTCATGGAAGGTGGATTTTTAAAAAGGCAGATTGGGAGAGATTTAAGGAAACAAGTGATTTGTATATTAATTTAATCCAAGACAGTGAGGATGTGGAGAGAAATGAAATTGAGTTGAAACAGAGTATGCATAAGGCAGCAAAGGTGTCTATTCCAAAGAGTTCTGGAAAGTTTGTTAAAAAGGTGGTACCATGGTGGGATAGTAATTGTGAAGAGGCTATTAAAAAAAGGAATAGGGCCTTTAGAAGATTAAAAAGAACCCATAATTTTCAACATTTAATTGATTATAAACAAACACAAGCAGTAGGAAGAAGGACAATAAGGCAGAGGAAAAGATCACATTGGAGGGAGTTTTGTAGCTCGATTGGAAGCACTACGAATATAAATGGAGTATGGGGAATGATTAAAAAGATGGAGGGTAATCGGAGAGAATGGTCCTATCCAATTCTCTCTAGTGGAGACCAGTTGGCTATTTCAAACTTGGAGAAAGCAGAAATGATGGCTAATACTTTTAGTAAGGTACATAGTTTTAATAATTTAACAGATGAAGAAAAAAGGGGTAGGGAAGAAACAAGGAGTATGTATAGTGAGGTTATTCAAAAGAAAGATAAATTAGAAGATAAGTATAATGTTCCTTTTACTATGAGTGAATTAAGAATTGCATTGAGTAGGTGCAAAAATTCTGCTCCTGGTAAAGATGAGATTTGCTATAGTATGTTGAAACATCTTAGTGAAAAGGGTCTGAAAGTAGTTTTAAATGTATTTAATAAAGTATGGGATGAAGGGAAGATTCCTTCAGGATGGAAGGAAGCTATTATTGTTCCTATAAGAAAGCCAGGAAAAGATGCTAGTAGCCCATCAAATTATAGACCAATAGCTCTTACCTCTCATTTAGGCAAATTAATGGAGAGGCTGGTTAATGGTAGGCTAATGCATTTTGTGGAGGAAAAGGGACTGATGGCCAGTTACCAAAGTGGATTTAGGAAGGGGAGAAGTACAATTGACTCAATCATATGCCTTGAGGATGAAATAAGAAAAGCTCAAGTTAGAAAAGAGACAGTTGTGGCAGTGTTTTTAGATGTGGAAAAAGCGTACGATATGTTATGGGTAGAGGGTCTTTTAATTAAATTGCATATGTTAGGTATTGGTGGAAAAATGTTTAACTGGGTTATGGATTTCTTGAGTAACAGAAGTATTCAGGTAAAAATAGGACAAGATGTATCTAGAAGGTGGGTAGTTGAAAATGGAACTCCTCAAGGAAGCGTCATAAGTCCATTGTTATTTAATATAATGATTAACGATATTTTTTCGAATATCGATCCAGGTATTGGAAGGTCATTATTTGCAGATGATGGTAGTTTATGGAGAAGGGGGAAAAATGTGCAGTACACGCTGAAGAAAATACAGGAAACTTTAACCCTAGTGGAGAACTGGGGAAAGAGGTGGGGTTTTAGATTCTCTATTGAGAAGACTAAAATGATGTTTTTTACTAGAAAGAAAATTAAGGAAAGTCTTAAAATAAAGATGTATGGCAGGGACTTGGAAAGGGTTAAAAGTTTTAAATTTCTTGGTGTCCTATTTGACTCCAGACTTACATGGAGGGAGCATGTGTCTAAGATTATTGACAAGTGTAAACGAGTTATGAATTTAATGAGATGTGTGAGTGGAATGGACTGGGGGGCAGACATAGCCTCTCTGAAGAAGATTTATATTTATTTAGTTAGAGCTAGAATTGAATATGGGTGTCTGGCATATGGATCTGCAGCCAAGTCAGTTTTAGCTGGACTAGATGTAGTCCAAGCGAAAGCACTGAGAATTTGTACGGGAGCCATGCGCTCTTCGCCAGTGTGCGCATTACAGGTAGAAACAGGAGAGATGCCACTACACCTGCGAAGAAAACAGCTGCAGGCTAACTACTGGGTCAATTTGATGGGCCATGGGGGTGATCATCCAGTTAAAATTGCTATCCAACCAAGCTGGGAGAGAGAAGTGGCAACTCTGTCATGTTTTGGATGGACAGGGGAGATTGTGGCGCAAGAACTGTCTATTCTGGATAAAAGCTTCTGTTCAGGGGTAATGTGGCCTTCAATTCCGATATGGCAGCTAGAGGTCCCAAAGAAAGATTTAGAACTGCTTAAATTTAAGTCCGAAAATCCAGGGATGGAGTTGGTGTATGTATTCCAGTGCCATATACTAGAAAACTATCAAAGGCACTTATTAATTTTTAAAGATGGATCAAAAGATCAAGAAACTGGTGCTTCAGGGGCAGCTTTTGTTGTTCAGGGGTGGAATATACAAACCTTTAAAAGAACTTCGAATTTTCTTAGTGTATTTGCGGTAGAGCTATATGCAATCTTGATGGCAGTGCAGTGGACTGAGCAGATTCAAGATCGTAAAGTGTTGATATGTAGTGACTCTGTGTCAGCTGTCAATAGTTTAGGGAAAGGAGCATCAAAGAGTCGTCAAGACCTTATATATGAAATACTGATGGCAATAAGAGATGTAAAAAGGAGGGGGGTAGAAATTTCTTTTTTATGGGTTCCAGCACATGTGGGCATCAGGTCGAATGAAAAGGCTGACAAGTTAGCCAAGAAAGCGGTGGTAAAGGAAACGATAGATGTCCACATAAATCTGTGTAAATCAGAAGGCAAGAGTATTGTGTGGCAGGAAACTATTTTAAAATGGCAGCAGATGTGGGAGCATGGAGACAAAGGGAGGCACCCTTTTTCTATATCAAGTAGGGTAAGTGAATCCGCTAATATGTCAAAAAAGGGGATGTGACGTAAGGAGGAAGTTATTATGTCAAGATTGAGAATAGGTCATACAGGTCTGAACAGCACTCTTGGTATTAGGAAAACATCCGAATGGATTATGTGCCTTTCAGGAGCCGGAGACAGTGCAGCACGTTTTAATGGCCTGTAAAAATTATGAGTCCCACAGGCATGAGTTGTTCAGAGATTTTAGAGAGATTGGAGCAGAAGATTTGTCGATGAAGGGTATTTTAAAAATAGGGTCAAGTGGGAGGGGAAAAATAATTTTATTTAAGTTTTTAATGGATACGGGTTTATTGTACAGAATATAAGGTAATGCTCGGAAAGTCCTGTAGTTGGCAGTAATGCAACCGTTTGGGTGCCAGCTGCCGTTAAAACATAAAAAAGAATCACAGATCTTTTGAAGCGCAATTCTTCCCTTCAAGCCATGGAGCCCGAAAGAAAAAGAAAGGTTTCCGTCGTGTGCGACCATTTTGATCTTATATCGGCAAATAAAGTATTTGTTTTTATTTCCTTGTTTCATCCTGTTCCTCTCAGTTTCCGCTTGATCTATCAGAATTCAAATCCGTTTCAACTCTTTGGAACAACTTATTTTTTTGAATAAAAATGTTTAAAAAAATCCCCTCCCTCCATAAGCATCCTCACATTCACATGTTAAAGATATAAAGATATCAAATATATTTTAAACTTAAATTAAGATATAAAATACAATAACTTAAATTATATTATTGTATATACTAGGTCATTAAATCAGTATGTCAGTTGAGCCTGTCAACTAGGTTGCCTGTAATGATTTTTAAGATCCAGCAGGTGTCAGTATTCAGCAACACAGTGACACAGTATCAATACAGTTTGGGTAATGTGCCGCAACGCTTCATGAGGCCTCATTACTAGGGATGCACCGATACCGATACCGGTATCGGTATCGGTGGTCGATACTGCGTTAAATACTCGTACTCGCATCGGTTTCAATGGCCGATACCAAGAACCGATACTCACTCAACAGTATTTCACTACAACAAACTGGTCGCGCTTTGTGGAGAAGCAACCCCGTGGCGGAGCCGGAGACACTCTTCTCTGTCTCAACTGTCTCAACAGTCTCAACTTCTGAGCAGCCAATCACGCTATCCAAGGTTTTGCCGTCCAATCAGATGGCCAGTTTGTCTCAACAGCAGAATCTGGAGCCGCCATCTTGGATCCTCGCTACGCAGCGCTCACTTCTTTCAATAGACAGGAGAAAAGTGAGACGCGAGTACAATACAAGACTTTATCGATATTGTGCTTATTAACCGGTGTTGCATACGTGTGTATGACATATTAGTGCTCATATTAGTGCTCTTGTTAGTGGCTGACAGCCCCGGAGTTACTTGTAATCAGTCCGTCCCAACGCGACGCAAATGTTTCGCGCGACCAGATTACATGTAAAGTCTATGCACAGACGCGTGTGGTTGCGACAGACGCAAATTTACGCCGGCGGCACGTTAGACGCGAGAGTTGAAATTTTCCATATTTAATACATCTATAATTGAGAAGCTCTGCGCGTCATCACCGCCGTCCTGCCGGTTTGAATCAAACGGCTGCTGATCCACCTGAAGTAGCGCTGGCAGCGGCCTCATTCAGACGCTGTTGTGCGGCTACGGATGATATTATTGTAGCCGAGTGTCTGTTGTGTGTCTATATTTGTAATTCTAATAAAATGAAAACACGCTGCAGGGTAACTTGAACCACTTTTTTATCTCCTTCACACACGTATATCCCACAATTCCACTCCTTTTCCTTTCCGTTTCTCCCTCCACAATAAAAGCACCGGAAACATAACTTGGAACACAGCTTCCTATATAATTGCTCGATCCCTAATATTATCGCTTACATTATGAACCCGGACACGGGGGCGTTTTATGGTCCGACATTAGAGGGACTTCCACAAGAAGTTTAAAGCTTGGGATAGCCTTCTGTTAATTTTGTACTATAGGCTTGACATAATCTGCAGAGGATAAAATAAAATCTGCCTCCAAATTAATTGCACTTTCATGGAGACCAAATCTAAGAAGTATCGGTATCGGTACTCGGTATCGGCAAGTACACAAATAAAAATATCGGTATCGTATCGGTTTGTAAAAAATGGTATCGTTGCATCCCTACTCATTACCCATCACTATAGGGTACGTATCTCGGTGATGCTCGTTCTCATGCGTGTGGGCACGTAGGGCAATTTCCCGACACTAGCGTCCGGGAGGAGGCCAGCTTTATCTGCCGCTTGATGAAGAGATGAGCCGCAGCTGTGAGCGGCGGGAGCGCTCCTCCCGGCTGTTCAGCATCTGCCTGATTGGAAAGCAAAACACAGCCTGGGCGTAACCAGGGTTAGTACAGCACCACCTGGTGGTGGTGCCCCAGGATCGCCACACAGATGTCGTTTCATGTTTTGTGGATGCCTTACTGTTTTATTTAGCCCTGATTATTAAATGCAAATACATTTATATTTGAATAGTGGTGTAGAGTAGTGCAAGATGGGTAACTTATGTAAATTAGGGCTGCAACAACGAATCGATAAAATTCAATTATTAAAAGCGTTGGCAACGAATCTCATTATCGATTCGTTGTGTCGCGCGATTATTACGCCACTCAATAAGTCACGGGGATGTTTGAGTATGAAAAAAAAAAAGTTGAGTTGAGCGCAGAGCGGAGGTCGAGGCCGTTCAACAGCACAGTAGCAGCTCAAACCGTGGCCGCGGCAGCTAGTAGAGGCACTTCCGGTTGAGGCTCCGGTGCTGCGGCTAGTCGGCAGATTGTGTTCCGTTTGAAGTGAAGACGTAACGTCCCTCCAGCAGCTTTCTGCTGTTTACTCGTTAGCTTGACAAGTTAGCGTTAGCTCGTAAGAACAATGTGTCTGAACAAAGGGAGTGAGAGAGAGAGAGAGTGCGTGTGCGCGCGCGTTTGTGAGTGTTTGAGTGAGTGTGTGTGTGTGTGTGTGCGCATCTGTTAGTGTGAGTGTGTGTGCGTCTGTGAGAGTTTGAGTGTGTATCTGAGTGTAGTGTAGAGAACCAGTTCTGACGTTCAAACAAATCCTGTTAAGTTTTCTGATTAGTATTTTTCTTTATTTTTTATAAGTTATTTATTGTTCTGACAGCTCAGGTTCCTTTAAACAAAATGTTGTGCAAAATGTTTTGTGCACTTTATTTAATAAAAGCCTATATATTTGGCAGATATAAAGCAATCCATGTGTATGTTTGTGTTAGTCCATTATTTTTTATTATTATTATTACTTTAACAGCTCAGGGATGTTCAAGGAGCAACCTGTTTGTGCACTTTCTGAAGATTTTTGCACTGTCAGTTCTGTTTTTGAATAAAGGGTTGGAAAGTAATGCTTTTTTGTTTTTTATCCAATTCATCGATTAATCGAAAAAATAATCGACAGATTAATCGATTATTAAAATAATCGTTAGTTGCAGCCCTAATGTAAATATTATTTATTTTTCACCTTTTATAAAAGAAAAGCTAGTTATAACCATGACATATGAAACTATGTTTACAGGGGTTTTGTAATTAGATGCAAAGGTAGCCTGAGTAAAAAGTACTATCGAAAGGCTGAGTACATTTTATGTTTAAGGAAAAAAAATGTACTTGAACATTTTGGATAAAAGACAATTCTTACTAGTAAGTAAACTTAACTTCATAATATGAATCCTTATATTCTGTATATTTGAATGAAAGATGTTCAGGTTACTCAAGGTCAGAATAACAAATACTTAAGTGAGGAGTCAGCAAGTCAAAACCAGTTGTCTCAGTTAATAACAGGAGACGACCGCTTGTCTGTTTGTCAAGGTTAGATACATGCCTTGCTCCACAACACCCAAGCATGTTATAAGGTCTAAGGTCATTGTTAAGTCAAATTTACTTGACAATTTTGGATGAAAAAACATTCTTAGTAGTAAGTAAACTTAACTTAAGAATTTTCTGAGTAAAGATTGTGGATATTGTTACCAAGCTTTTTTTAAGTAAATGGCACTCCAAATCTTGTTCAGTGTATGCTTAAGGTAAAAGTGTGAAGTCATGCACTCCACATAAATCTATCTGCATTGGACATGAACCGGGTTATTATGAGCACAATCCATGACATGTTGTGATTAAATCCATGTGATCGGGGAGCGGCCCACATAGACACAGTGTATAGTCAGCCTGAGAAGATAAGTTTAATATGGGCTTCACCAGTTGAGAAGACACAAGACATAGAGTCGTGCTGACCGGGCGCCATTCCAGTGCGAGCCAGTAAAAAGGGAGCTGTAGCTGCTAGCGACCGAAGACCAGAGGGCTAGCTAGAAAGAGACGACATATGACAAGTAACGAGCAGGTAGATATGCGACCTGAGAAGGACCAAGTGGAAGATAGTCGGCTATACAAAAACTTTACAAACAGGGAAGGGAGGGACAGTCGGTACATCTAATTTGTCAGTTTCTTTCGGATGAGTCATCTACATCAATGAGTTTAGCTCCTAATAGTGGCATCATTAGGGGCTGGTGTTACCCTTCCATCATTTTTTTTGTGGTTGCATTTCTGAAGTCCATGCCTCTAAAACATCTGATTTCACAGTTTGTAAGTTTGTATAATCAGCCTTTCTCCTCTGGCCTTATTAGTAGACGAGGGGATGGACTGGATCAGGTACTTCAGCTTGAACAGTTTATGGTCAGGCATCACATAAAAAAAGACAAAAGGGTTGAGAGAACCCTGCTCTTTTTTTAGCCTTGAAAGTATAGCTATATTTACCATTCAGAGCATAAATCTAGCAGCAAACAACTGTTATCTATGTGTAAAGATATAGTGGAGTACTGTCAGCCTGAGAAGAGAGTGGAGGCACTGCGCTCATTTATTCAGAGTTGGGGTCCCTTTGCTAATGACTCTGCTGCAACTTAGTATGGTAGGATGATTTATTTCCCATTTATATGATCAAATGGTCATTATCCTGTCTGAAAAAAACCAACATATGCTTGTTAGAAAACTTTCATATTCCACATAGAAAGTTTGTTTTTTACCTGCATTCAACATCTACATTAACACGTCTCAGCAGGAATAGCACAGGTATTAGAGATGACACTAATTATGACAAGGCCTTCCTACAGATGTTAACTCAGTCTCAGTATCATGGCCTACTGGGGACAGAACGGAGTCATCGCTAATGTCAGTAACACCTGTGCTTTTCCTGCTTTGACATGTCAGAATGTCTGCTGTGAAAAAAATGTTATACTTTGATAAAGATTTTTTATTTTTTATGTTAAACGAGACTTTGTAACTTCAGCTTATGTTTCGCGGACACAGTTTGACAGCGATGTTTCTTTTCCAGTGCTGGCAGCAACATGTTCTCTCCTGGCAGCAGGTAAATATCTGAGTGCTTTCATAAATGATGATTCTTGCACGCGTTTTCCTCGTACAGGATGTGGCTTGAACGAACGCATTTCAACTAATGCTTTTGCATCCTTTATTTGAGTTGTTTCCACAGAGAGGGTCGTCACATGTGCCAGCAGCAGCGATGTCCATTGCCTGAGCTGCGGTATGGCAAAACTCTCACATACAAACAAACATAATGGAGAGATTTGTCCTGTTTCTAGATTTCTCATGTGATGTGTTGCAGATATCGGAGTGATCGGCGTGCAAGCAGCACTGTATGGACGTGCAGACAGTGAGACCTGCTCTAAGGGAAGACCTAAGAAACAGCTTGCCAATACGAAGTGCTCCCTGAAGGGCACATTGGAAGACCTTAAGAGAAGGTACACATTACCTGCACAGGAATTGAAAATAAATATGTTGTTATTGCACGTATACAAAATGTGGATACTGCTGGAAATGAGTCTCAGAATCAGGTCAAGGATTCAATGTCACTGCAACTGTAGTGCAATGTAAAAATGTAATGGTTAAAATTTGAGGCAATCAAGTTCATGTATATTTGATTATTGTCACATATTGAACACGTATTTTGTTGGGTGCAATGGGAAAAACAGCTGTAATATCAGAGCGAGCAACTCAGTGTTTGGAGACCCCTGTGTTGGCACTTACAAGTACCTGGAGGTGGCTTACAGATGTGAAGGTATCTTAACGGCTCATTAGGCTGTTTACTCTGATAAACAACCAAATATTGGATGTCCAAATTGGGGTATGGAAAATGGCATCCTACTTATGATCAGTTCCTGAAATAATTTAATATTCTTTCGCAGGTCTTGGGGTCATTCCACAGTAGCTTCCAGAACAGTAACATGTGTTCACATGCTGATGTTTATACACAAATAAACACGCACTGAATTGTGGCGACTGTGGGTCAGTGGTTAGCAGGTCTGACTTTCAGAGTGGTTCAAACCCCGGCTCAGCCAGTCCATGTCGTTGTGTCCTTGAGCAAGACACTTTACCCTCATGGCTCACCGTTGCTGTGGCTACGGTCAAATGTATATCATGTAAGTCGCTGTGGATAAAAGCATCAGCTAAATGAAATGTAATGTAATTAACTACGTTTGTCAATTTGTTCTTTGCTTTTTGTCAGGCCTGGACTAAAATGAGGACTCAGATGCAGGAGATAGACGAATGAGCGCACTTTATTTAATTCAGCTCCTATTTGATGAGTGACAAAATAAATGGCTACTTAACAAACAAGACGAAGCTAAACCTAGAAACTTCACAAAACAAACAAAAAAATCACTCTCAAGGAGGTAATCAGGAAACCACTGACGAGGACCTGGCAAGGTAACTCGTGGGGAACCAAAACAAATAGCTAATTAATAAAACAGGACTAAGCTAAACTAGAAACTTTACAAACAAAAAATCACTCTCAATGAGGAAACCGAAAACAACTTACGTGGCTGAGCATAAACTCTTGACAAACAACTATGGCTGTGGAACAGGGCTTAGGTGTACGGACAAGGACGAAACACTTTGGCACAAGACAAAGGGGAGACGCAGACTATAAGCACATGAGGGTAATGGGGAACAGGTGGAAACAATTGGGAATCAGGGGAGACAATCAGACTGGTGACACATGAGGAAGAGGGAGGGCCAGAGAAATTAAAAAAGAAACAAAGGCAGAATCTGGTTCCAAATACATAATTATACTATTAAGGCAGTCAGACCCACACAGGTATGTTAATTAGGCCAACTAATAGATCTTTGATCTTTCCTTCGTACGTCTCTTCAAGATGCTGCCAACAAAAATCACTCTGAACCTCAAAGTTCCTTGTAAAAAGCCTCTGCTGCACAGGAAGCGATGCAGTTTGTGTTTTCACTATGTTTGGTCGTTAGCATGAGCAGCTGCGGCATATACATTAAAATGAATAAAAACAGGAGTACATTTTATCAAGTCTAAGTCAGACATTACTTGCGGTTGCTTAAGGTAACCTTATGTAGAAGAAAGGTCTGGCAACTAATGAACAAAACCAATCAGTACAACTTGGCGAGTTTTGTTTCTGGCAAGATTGTTTAAAGTGTATTTTTAAGATGACTTTGAGCCTGCATTCATCATTTTGAATTTAAATGAAGTGTGTTTTACAGCACTTACCCCATTGGTTTGTTACGACAGCGATCTACAGGGAGCACCTCTGTAGTTGAGTTCAGTTTTACCTGCTAACATCATATCCAAAAGGATGCAATCTTCCCTTATGGGAGGACAGAATTAGGATGACCAGAAAAAAATCTACGTCAATGAGTTCAGCTCCTAATAGTGGCATCATTAGGGGCTGGTGTTCCTCGGTCAGTGCGGTGGCTACGAGTCTGGTAATAAGAGTCCTGATACAGGGGATGCAACAGCATCCATATAAGATAAGTATGCTGGCCAGAATGGAGAATGCTGTTATCACTGCAATACATTTTTCTTTGTATTTTCCAAACCATGAGTCCAATAAACCTGAGAAGGGTCGTCAATGCCACTGTTTTCTGCTAGTTCTTCATTGAGGGAAGTCAGTCCTGCTAAAGCTCTATTCACTGATCCGTCAGGGGCAGGGTTGTTGGGAATGTAGGTGCAGCACATAGAACCAAACCTTTTAACATACTCCACCTTTCTCAGCCCCTGCTCCCTACCCTTCAAGGTCATTCTATTCTGCTAAGTCATTAATAATAATGTTTTATCTAATTGCTCTAACAATGATTGCATCTCCGGTGTAATTGACAATTGGTCGTAATAAATTGAGCTTAAGCGGTAGTTCAGCACGGAAGACTTTCTTGACACCACAGGTCATTCATAAATGTCTGTCTTTTTTCCCAGCGGTCACACTATCAGTTGATCTGGGGGGCGTCGACTTTTAAGCAATCAACCAGATGCCGTGCTGTGTCTCTAAGCCAATCATATCGTTGCTGTCAAACTTTAAAGGGGTTCTCTGCTCTGCTGTCCTCAGTTGTCATTTCAGCTCAAACCGATGCGACCCTCCTCCACCACAGTCACCTCCAGTCAGCAGGCAGTCATACTACTCATTCATCATCAGGTTGCAGCAACTCTCTTCTTCACCACCACCACCAGTGTCTGGACTCCAGGGGGATTCTGCCGGGTCTTGTTTCTCCTGGTTCAGGATAGAGTCTGATCGCCAAAGACTTTGCACTATTCCATTGTTGCACTATTACCGTTGTAATAAATTTATTGTTTAATTCGGAACTAGTCTCTCTTGATTGAAATGTAATTTTTCCACGGATGACACTTTCTCAAATGCTGGTGTCTAGTTGGCTCTTTCAATCTGTGTAGTAAACTGTTCGAAAAATTGTTACTTGACACCGGTTGTAAAATCATTAATCAGGCCATTCATTCTTTGCAAAAAAGGAGCAGAGCCAGAGATATGTCATTAACAAATTGCATATCCAAGTCTGCTCTCCAAACGAACGGAGAGTCTCCCTTATATACATAAAATACACAGTCACAGAAGCCCTCATGACGTCTTGCACTTATCGTGAACCTTCCTCCAGTCATTCCATAGATATGTTTTTCTTCAGTCTTAGCAATAAGAACAACAAATGATATGTATGGTCTTCAGTCAGAAACATACAGATATAACAGGTCACTCGACTCCTAAACTGGCCCAAGTAGCTGACCTTTAAATAAAGGAAAGTTCACCCAGAAGTCATAAATAGGGGAAAGTTCACACAAAAGACACAGGCCATAAAACAGCATTTACTTGAGAGGAAATCAGTTTTTCTCCAACAGATCCATTTCATAGTTTTACAATCAAAGCAGCACAAGGAGGTATTACGTTGAATGCATTACTTTCTGCTATGTTACTGATACAAGTTGATATGAAACTTTAGAGACTCAAGGTTATGACTTTCTAAGTATCGTAACTTACACATAGACATTTCTTTAATGAGCAAACTTAATGAGCTGAGGGCTAAGGGGTTGGATGGTGGGCTGCACCTAAACCACATGCTACGTTATGAATAATATGTCTGTTTGTTTGTTCGCGAGTTGTGGTCGACAGTTGTGATCCAACCTCTCTTCTGTTCTGTGGGTGTTCTATTACTGAGGTCCTGTTTGTGAGTTCCTGTGGTGCCTCACCATCACCATCAGGAAGGAGACGGCTAAAAGTTTATACAGCATCATGTTTTAAATATCCACGAACATACACACATACACAAGATCCCAAGAAGATACATTGTGACTTTGGACACAAAATGGGTGTTAATAACGCACGTTTAATGTGATCCATGTTATTTTGACAGTTCACCATGTGACACGTGAGCACTCTTTGGCCCACCTGCACTGTGGTAAGACCTTTGACCTTTCAAAGCTCCATTTTTGTAGATTACGTTACATTTTCCAGATGAAGGGCAGGTCATACCAGACCATGTGCAGCTACAGACGGCCTGCCTCTGAGATCCAAAACATCGACTGCTCACAGCCCGCCAGCGGCGTTTCTGACAGGTGCAGTCGCCCACTCTTTGTCAATTTGTGCTTCAGCTTGAAGGCTTTGTGATGCCACCCACTGTCACGTAGTATATGCTCCAGTGCACATTCAAGTATTCTCTCATGTCCCTCTGCCTCCACAGCTGCAATGGGAAAAACAGCTGTATTGTCAAAGTGGACAACTCGATGTTTGGAGACCCCTGTGTCGGCACTTACAAGTACCTGGAGGTGGCTTATGTATGTGAATGTAAGTAGCTGGAAGGCCAGTTAGCACTGTTTTCACACTGCCGATGCTATCAATCCAAAATTAATAAATTTTTAGTGCTGCTAGATTGGTTCTTCTTAAAAGAAACAATGAGCTGTGCTGATGAAGTGTAAAATGCAGTATTCTTGCCATCCTGCAGAAACACAACATTTTGCACAACCAGTCACTTAGATATTTATCCGAATCTTTCATCCGTTTGTTTTTGCAGATCCATCTACCATTCCAAAGGAGTCTGTGTAAATATGATGTAACCACAATAAGATCACAATAAACATGTATTAAATAAAATATATTCAATCTGCGGCATGTGGCTGTCATGGTTTGTGATTTGTTTTATTGTTTTGTTATTGTGCAAATGATTATTGAACAGAAATCTACAGAAATGTGGATGAGCAAAGCTCCACTGGAGTGGCTCTTAGTGAGCAAAGGGCTTGTCACTGAGTCACTATCCTCTTTAATTTTGCTTTAATTATTTAATTGCATCTTCACCCTTGCTGTCAGCTGGATAGATGCTAGTGACACAAGTACACCCTTTGCACATTGCATTATAAATACAGGTGTGACTGTTCTAGCAACCATTAATTAATTATTTGCATATTAGATATTTCTGTCAGCTGGAAAGAGGCCAGTTGCGCAAGATTAAGCTATAATTTTGAGGCGAAGACACCCTTTGGATATTGCAGTATAAATAGAGTGTGTCTGTTCCAAATACCATCACGGTGCACCACAGCCTGGATCTTCTAAAACCATGCTCAGCTTCAGACTGAGCACCACACTGCGTGAGTACACAATTAACTGGCAACTAGAACAATTTTGTGATTTGCGATGTGATTTATAAGTAGGAATTAAAACTTCCACTGTCTTGCTGAAGAAGCTAATAGCTGTTAATACTTGACTGGAGTTTAGGGTGCTGGATGGTAGCAGCTGGAGGAAAGTCGACCCACCAAATAATCAGTATTGCTGCTCCATGAGAAATGCACTTCTTTTTGTCAGGCACTTAAAAAGGTCCTGGGGGGACATCTGTGTCAGTTTATTTGCCATAATACATTTAAACCTGGACAATGTGATGCTGTATTTAGTCTTTTTGTCATAGAAAGACATATTTACAATCATCACAGTAATTTTTGAAAGTGTTCTTTTCAGTTTGACAAGTTACCCTTCCATCATTTTGTGTGGTTGCATTTCTGAAGTCCATGCCTCTAAAACATCTGATTTCACAGTTTGTAAGTTTGTATAATCAGCCTTTCTCCTCTGGCCTTATTAGTAGATGAGGGGATGGACTGGATCAGGTACTTCAGCTTGAACAGTTTATGGTCATGCATCACATATAAAAAAAAGAGGGTTGAGAGAACCCTGCTCTTTTTTTTAGCCTTGAAAGTATAGCTATATTTAGCATTCAGAGCATAAATCTAGCAGCAAACAACTGTTATCTATGTGTAAAGATATAGTGGAGTACTGTCAGCCTGAGAAGAGAGTGGAGGCACTGCGATCATTTATTCAGATTTGGGGTCCCAAAGTATGGTAGGATGATGTATTTCCCATTTCTATGATGAAATGGTCATTATCCTGTCTGAAAAACACCAACATTAGATTGTTAGAAAACTTTCATATTCCACATTTACCAATGTGGCATTTAAAAAATTCAGATTTAGAAGGTTTATTTTTTATTTTACCTGCATTCAACATCTACATTAACACGTCTCAGCAGGAATAGCACAGGTATTAGAGATGACACTAATTATGACAAGGCCTTCCTACAGATGTTAACTCAGTCTCAGTATCATGGCCTACTGGGGACAGAACGGAGTCATCGCTAATGTCAGTAACACCTGTGCTTTTCCTGCTTTGACATGTCAGAATGTCTGCTGTGAAAAAAATGTTTATACTTTGATAAATATATATATATTTTTTTATGTTAAACGAGACTTTGTAACTTCAGCTTATGTTTCGCGGACACAGTTTGACAGCGATGTTTCTTTTCCAGTGCTGGCAGCAACATGTTCTCTCCTGGCAGCAGGTAAATATCTGAGTGCTTTCATAAATGATGATTCTTGCACGCGTTTTCCTCGTACAGGATGTGGCTTGAACGAACGCATTTCAACTAATGCTTTTGCATCCTTTATTTGAGTTGTTTCCACAGAGAGGGTCGTCACATGTGCCAGCAGCAGCGATGTCCATCGCCTGAGCTGCGGTATGGCAAAACTCTCACATACATACAAACAAACATAATGGAGAGATTTGTCCTGTTTCTAGATTTCTCATGTGATGTGTTGCAGATATCGGAGTGATCGGCGTGCAAGCAGCACTGTATGGACGTGCAGACAGTGAGACCTGCTCTAAGGGAAGACCTAAGAAACAGCTTGCCAATACGAAGTGCTCCCTGAAGGGCACATTGGAAGACCTCAAGAGAAGGTACACATTACCTGCACAGGAATTGAAAACTAGAACATTTCGCAAGAAATTTTGACGGTGTGGCGACTACTGCCGTAAGTCGTCGCAATATATATATTACCGGTAGTGAGATCTGTTGTTGAGGTTATTGATAAGATAAGATAAGATAATCCTTTATTAGTCCCGCAGTGGGGAAATTACAGGATTACAGCAGCATTGCTCAAAAAAACAAGTAACATAAATAAACAGTAATAAACATAATAAAAACATAATAAAATAAAAAACAGTAGAAGAATATTGAATATACAGAAGAATACTTGAATATACAAGATATTGTAGAGTCATTTCTGTATTTGTGATGGACTTGAGAGCAGCTATTGCTTCTTATACACAGGAAAACCGTGACTCTGATTGTGAAAATATCGGAATCTAGAGAGGCTCAAGACTTTTGTGAACGTTTCCGTGTACTTAAATGTTTGTGGGGTTTAGAAATGAGAGCGTAAAGGCAGTTCAGAAAGGGCCCCTGTTTGCTTCATGAGAGAAAATTGTCCTCCGATTTAACATGGAGTCCAATGGAGCAGTTGGCTGACTTCATGTCTCTTTCAGGCTCGCTGACAAAAAAGTAAAAGTTTGTGGGATTCCACGACGTTATGTATAAATGATGCCTGAGGAGTACAAATTGTGGAATGAATGGCAAAATATAAATATTATTTTCGGAAGAGTCTGAAGCTGCTCCGTGCTCTAGTGATGACATCATAAGCTGAACGGTTTCTGTAGCTGAAAATATGAGAGGGTCGGTGGTTCAAACCCCGGCTCAGGCAGTCCATGTCGTTGTGTCCTTGAGCAAGACACTTAACCCTCATTGCTCACCGTTGCTGTGTCTACGGTCTACTGTATATCATGTAAGTTGCTTTGGATAAAAGCGTCAGCTAAATGAAATGTAATGTAATGTACGGAAGAAGAACAATAGTTGGATTGGAGCATCTATTGAGACTTGCTGCGCATCGCCACACCGAATTAATATAATGTTGTTATTGCACATATTCTAAATATGGATACTGCTGGAAATGAGTCTCAGAATCAGGTCAAGGATTCAATGTCACTGCAACTGTAGTGCATTGTAGAAACTTAATGGTTGAGTTGGTGTCAATAGAGTTCATGTATATTTGATTATATTCACATATTGAACACGTATTTTGTTGTGTGCATTCTCCTACTGAGGCTTTGTGATTGATTAGTGTGTCAGATTTCTCTTTGACTTTAATATGTCAACAAAATGAAACAATAGACTGGGCATCAACAAATTTGAAACCTGGCTTTATACAATATTCTGGTTTCTGTTTTTGAACCAATGCCTCATTTGCACTTTTAAACAGGACGTGTCAGATAACTCAACGTGAGTAATCAGCCGTGGTATCATCTAGTTTAAATGTTTATCCTCTCACCTCAATGTGTTTCCTGCAGGTGTAATGGCAAAAGGAAGTGTGACCTGAAAACGAGCGTCGTTCATACCTCTGATCCCTGCCCTGGCACCGCCAAATACCTGGAAACCGCCTACACCTGTTTGCCAGCAAGTCAGTCACATGTCTGCATGAAACTAACCGAGAAAGAAAGTTGTATGGTGATGTCTAATGTGATTCACTCGTGTTACTTTGACAGCTCATCTTGTTGCATGTGAGGGCTCTTTGGCACACCTCCAGTGCGGTAAGCTATATATATATTTTTTTTTTTGCGTTCATGGTGGATTACGCATAATTACATTTTGAATGCATCAGACCTCTCCGTCTTCTTCACCTTGCCAATTGTTCCTCCTCTTTTAGATGTAGGACAGGTCATTTTTGTGTACGGGGCCGACTATGGACGCCGTGACCGGACCACCTGCATTTCTAATCGGCCCGCCTCTCAGATTAAAAATGACGCCTGCTCAAATCCCACTGCCAAAGTTGCTGACAGGTACGGCTGCATACCCATTGCTACATATAAGGAGTAAATTCAGATCTTAAGAAACAATTTCCTACTTGGCACGGATAAATAAATCAGAGAGAATAGTAATTCTTGCAAGCCGAAAGAAAGTCAAATTGAGCCACACTGTAAAAAAAAACATGGACACTTGCTGTGTGTGTTTGAAAGTATGCAGCATGCAGGCCATTGAAGCATTGTAGTAGCCCAGTTCCCAGTACGTGTTATTGCCTCATGCATGCACCAACACAGATCAGATGTCATATGCTCCATGGTGAATTCAAGCCTGATTTCACTCATGTCCCTCTGCCTCCACAGCTGCAATGGGAAAAACAGCTGTACTATCAGTGCGAGCAACTCAGTGTTTGGCGACCCCTGTGTTGGCACTTACAAGTACCTGGAGGTGGCTTACAGATGTGAAGGTATCTTAACGGCTCATTAGGCTGTTTACTCTGATAAACAAATAAATATGGGATGTACAATATGAGGTATGGAAAATGGCATCCTACTTGAAATAAATTGTCTGAAATTAATATTTTATGTTTTTTATTTTGCAGGTTATAAAGTCATGCGACATCCGGTAGGTCCACCGGTTGGTCCCCCTAAAGGTCCTCCAGCAGGTCCCCCTGTAGGTCCTCCGGCAGGTCCCCCAGCAGGTCCCTATGCAGGTCCCCCTGCAGGTCCCCCGGCAGGTCCTCCAGCAGGTCCCCCAGCAGGTCCCCGTGAACGCAGGCAGGTCCCCCCTGAAGGTCCCCCAGCAGGTCCTCCAGCAGGTCCCCCAGCAGATCCCCCTGAAGGTCCCCCCCCTGAAGGTCCCCCTGCAGGTCCCCCAGCAGGTCCCCCCGCAGGTCCCCCAGCAGGTCCTCCAGCAGGTCCTCCAGCAGGTCCCCCTGAAGGTCCTCCAGCAGGTCCCCCTGAAGGTCCCCCCGCAGGTCCTCCAGCAGGTCCCCCGGCAGGTCCCCCTGAAGGTCCCCCGGCAGGTCCCCCAGCAGGTCCCCCAGCAGGTCCCCCTGCAGGACCCCCTGAAGGTCCCCCAGCAGGTCCCCCTGCAGGTCCTCCAGCAGGTCCTCCAGCAGGTCCCCCTGCAGGTCCCCCAGCAGGTCCCCCTGCAGGTCCTCCAGCAGGTCCCCCAGCAGGTCCCCCTGCAGGACCCCCTGAAGGTCCTCCAGCAGGTCCCCCTGAAGGTCCCCCCGCAGGTCCCCCAGCAGGTCCCCCTGCAGGACCCCCTGAAGGTCCCCCGGCAGGTCCCCCAGCAGGTCCCCCCGAAGGTCCCCCGGCAGGTCCCCCCGCAGGTCCTCCAGCAGGTCCCCCAGCAGGTCCCCCTGCAGGACCCCCTGAAGGTCCTCCAGCAGGTCCCCCTGCAGGTCCTCCAGCAGGTCCTCCAGCAGGTCCCCCAGCAGGTCCCCCTGCAGGTCCTCCAGCAGGTCCCCCAGCAGGTCCCCCTGCAGGACCCCCTGAAGGTCCCCCAGCAGGTCCCCCCGCAGGTCCTCCAGCAGGTCCTCCAGCAGGTCCCCCTGCAGGACCCCCTGAAGGTCCCCCAGCAGGTCCCCCTGCAGGTCCTCCAGCAGGTCCTCCAGCAGGTCCCCCAGCAGGTCCCCCAGCAGGTCCTCCAGCAGGTCCCCCTGCAGGTCCTCCAGCAGGTCCCCCGGCAGGTCCCCCAGCAGGTCCTCCAGTAGATCCCCCGGCAGGTCCTCCAGCAGGTCCCCCCGCAGGTCCCCCAGCAGGTCCCCCCGCAGGTCCTCCAGCAGGTCCCCCAGCGGGTCCCCCTGAAGGTCCCCCGGCAGGTCCTCCAGCAGGTCCCCCGGCAGGTCCTCCAGCAGGTCCCCCAGCAGGTCCTCCAGCAGGTCCCCCTGCAGGACCCCCTGAAGGTCCCCCAGCAGGTCCTCCAGCAGGTCCTCCAGCAGGTCCCCCTGCAGGTCCCCCAGCAGGTCCCCCTGCAGGTCCTCCAGCAGGTCCCCCAGCAGGTCCCCCTGCAGGACCCCCTGAAGGTCCTCCAGCAGGTCCCCCTGAAGGTCCCCCCGCAGGTCCTCCAGCAGGTCCCCCGGCAGGTCCCCCTGAAGGTCCCCCAGCAGGTCCCCCTGCAGGTCCTCCAGCAGGTCCCCCAGCAGGTCCCCCTGAAGGTCCCCTGGCAGGTCCCCCAGCAGGTCCCCCTGAAGGTCCTCCAGCAGGTCCTCCACCAGGTCCCCCCGCAGGTCCTCCAGCAGGTCCCCCAGCAGGTCCCCCTGCAGGACCCCCTGAAGGTCCCCCGGCAGGTCCCCCAGCAGGTCCCCCCGAAGGTCCCCCGGCAGGTCCCCCCGCAGGTCCCCCAGCAGGTCCCCCCGCAGGTCCTCCAGCAGGTCCCCCAGCAGGTCCCCCTGAAGGTCCTCCAGCAGGTCCCCCTGCAGGTCCCCCAGCAGGTCCCCCTGCAGGACCCCCTGAAGGTCCTCCAGCAGGTCCCCCTGCAGGTCCTCCAGCAGGTCCTCCAGCAGGTCCCCCCGCAGGTCCTCCAGCAGGTCCCCCAGCAGGTCCCCCTGCAGGTCCTCCAGCAGGTCCTCCAGCAGGTCCCCCGGCAGGTCCTCCAGCAGGTCCCCCCGCAGGTCCCCCAGCAGGTCCCCCCGCAGGTCCTCCAGCAGGTCCCCCAGCGGGTCCCCCTGAAGGTCCCCCGGCAGGTCCTCCAGCAGGTCCCCCGGCAGGTCCTCCAGCAGGTCCCCCAGCAGGTCCTCCAGCAGGTCCCCCTGCAGGACCCCCTGAAGGTCCCCCGGCAGGTCCTCTAGCAGGTCCCCCGGCAGGTCCCCCAGCAGGTCCCCCTGCAGGTCCTCCAGCAGGTCCCCCAGCAGGTCCCCCTGCAGGACCCCCTGAAGGTCCTCCAGCAGGTCCCCCTGAAGGTCCCCCCGCAGGTCCCCCTGAAGGTCCCCCAGCAGGTCCCCCTGCAGGTCCTCCAGCAGGTCCCCCAGCGGGTCCCCCTGAAGGTCCCCCGGCAGGTCCTCCAGCAGGTCCCCCGGCAGGTCCTCCAGCAGGTCCCCCTGCAGGACCCCCTGAAGGTCCCCCAGCAGGTCCTCCAGCAGGTCCTCCAGCAGGTCCCCCAGCAGGTCCCCCTGCAGGACCCCCTGAAGGTCCTCCAGCAGGTCCCCCTGAAGGTCCCCCCGCAGGTCCTCCAGCAGGTCCCCCTGCAGGTCCTCCAGCAGGTCCCCCGGCAGGTCCCCCAGCAGGTCCCCCTGCAGGTCCCCCAGCAGGTCCCCCTGCAGGACCCCCTGAAGGTCCTCCAGCAGGTCCCCCTGCAGGTCCTCCAGCAGGTCCTCCAGCAGGTCCCCCCGCAGGTCCTCCAGCAGGTCCCCCAGCAGGTCCCCCTGCAGGTCCTCCAGCAGGTCCCCCAGCAGGTCCCCCTGCAGGACCCCCTGAAGGTCCCCCAGCAGGTCCCCCCGCAGGTCCCCCAGCAGGTCCTCCAGCAGGTCCCCCTGCAGGACCCCCTGAAGGTCCCCCAGCAGGTCCCCCTGCAGGTCCTCCAGCAGGTCCTCCAGCAGGTCCCCCAGCAGGTCCCCCCGCAGGTCCTCCAGCAGGTCCCCCTGCAGGTCCTCCAGCAGGTCCCCCGGCAGGTCCCCCAGCAGGTCCTCCAGCAGGTCCCCCGGCAGGTCCTCCAGCAGGTCCCCCCGCAGGTCCCCCAGCAGGTCCCCCCGCAGGTCCTCCAGCAGGTCCCCCAGCGGGTCCCCCTGAAGGTCCCCCGGCAGGTCCTCCAGCAGGTCCCCCGGCAGGTCCTCCAGCAGGTCCCCCGGCAGGTCCCCCAGCAGGTCCCCCTGCAGGACCCCCTGAAGGTCCCCCAGCAGGTCCCCCAGCAGGTCCCCCTGCAGGTCCCCCAGCAGGTCCCCCAGCAGGTCCCCCTGCAGGTCCTCCAGCAGGTCCCCCTGCAGGACCCCCGGCAGGTCCCCCAGCAGGTCCCCCTGCAGGTCCTCCAGCAGGTCCCCCTGCAGGTCCCCCGGCAGGTCCTCCAGCAGGTCCCCCTGCAGGTCCTCCAGCAGGTCCCCCGGCAGGTCCCCCAGCAGGTCCCCCTGCAGGACCCCCTGAAGGTCCCCCAGCAGGTCCCCCCGCAGGTCCTCCAGCAGGTCCTCCAGCAGGTCCCCCTGCAGGTCCCCCGGCAGGTCCCCCAGCAGGTCCTCCAGCAGGTCCCCCTGCAGGACCCCCTGAAGGTCCTCCAGCAGGTCCTCCAGCAGGTCCCCCAGCAGGTCCTCCAGCAGGTCCCCCAGCAGGTCCCCCTGCAGGACCCCCTGAAGGTCCTCCAGCAGGTCCCCCAGCAGGTCCCCCTGCAGGTCCCCCTGCAGGACCCCCTGAAGGTCCTCCAGCAGGTCCCCCCGCAGGTCCTCCAGCAGGTCCCCCAGCAGGTCCCCCTGCAGGTCCTCCAGCAGGTCCCCCAGCAGGTCCCCCTGCAGGACCCCCTGAAGGTCCCCCAGCAGGTCCCCCCGCAGGTCCTCCAGCAGGTCCCCCTGCAGGACCCCCTGAAGGTCCCCCAGCAGGTCCCCCTGCAGGTCCTCCAGCAGGTCCTCCAGCAGGTCCCCCAGCAGGTCCCCCCGCAGGTCCTCCAGCAGGTCCCCCTGCAGGTCCTCCAGCAGGTCCCCCGGCAGGTCCCCCAGCAGGTCCCCCTGCAGGACCCCCTGAAGGTCCCCCAGCAGGTCCCCCCGCAGGTCCTCCAGCAGGTCCTCCAGCAGGTCCCCCTGCAGGTCCCCCGGCAGGTCCCCCAGCAGGTCCTCCAGCAGGTCCCCCGGCAGGTCCTCCAGCAGGTCTCCCCGCAGGTCCCCCAGCAGGTCCCCCAGCAGGTCCCCCTGCAGGTCCTCCAGCAGGTCCCCCAGCAGGTCCCCCTGCAGGACCCCCTGAAGGTCCTCCAGCAGGTCCCCCAGCAGGTCCCCCTGCAGGTCCCCCAGCAGGTCCCCCAGCAGGTCCCCCTGCAGGACCCCCTGAAGGTCCTCCAGCAGGTCCTCCAGCAGGTCCCCCAGCAGGTCCCCCTGCAGGACCCCCTGAAGGTCCTCCAGCAGGTCCCCCAGCAGGTCCCCCTGCAGGTCCCCCAGCAGGTCCCCCTGCAGGACCCCCTGAAGGTCCCCCAGCAGGTCCCCCCTCAGGTCCTCCAGCAGGTCCTCCAGCAGGTCCCCCTGCAGGACCCCCTGAAGGTCCCCCAGCAGGTCCCCCTGCAGGTCCTCCAGCAGGTCCTCCAGCAGGTCCCCCAGCAGGTCCCCCCGCAGGTCCTCCAGCAGGGGGACCTGCAGGTCCCCCAGCAGGTCCTCCAGCAGGTCCCCCGGCAGGTCCTCCAGCAGGTCCCCCCGCAGGTCCCCCAGCAGGTCCCCCCGCAGGTCCTCCAGCAGGTCCCCCAGCGGGTCCCCCTGAAGGTCCCCCGGCAGGTCCTCCAGCAGGTCCCCCGGCAGGTCCTCCAGCAGGTCCCCCAGCAGGTCCCCCTGCAGGTCTTCCAGCAGGTCCCCCCGCAGGTCCTCCAGCAGGTCCTCCAGCAGGTCCCCCTGCAGGACCCCCTGAAGGTCCCCCAGCAGGTCCTCCAGCAGGTCCTCCAGCAGGTCCCCCTGCAGGTCCCCCAGCAGGTCCCCCTGCAGGTCCCCCTGCAGGACCCCCTGAAGGTCCCCCAGCAGGTCCCCCCGCAGGTCCTCCAGCAGGTCCTCCAGCAGGTCCCCCTGCAGGTCCCCCAGCAGGTCCTCCAGCAGGTCCCCCGGCAGGTCCTCCAGCAGGTCTCCCCGCAGGTCCCCCAGCAGGTCCCCCAGCAGGTCCCCCTGCAGGTCCTCCAGCAGGTCCCCCTGCAGGACCCCCGGCAGGTCCCCCAGCAGGTCCCCCTGCAGGTCCTCCAGCAGGTCCTCCAGCAGGTCCCCCTGCAGGTCCCCCTGAAGGTCCCCCCCCTGAAGTTCCCCCTGCAGGTCCCCCAGCAGGTCCCCCCGCAGGTCCCCCAGCAGGTCCTCCAGCAGGTCCCCCTGCAGGTCCCCCTGCAGGTCCCCCAGCAGGTCCCCCTGCAGGTCCCCCAGCAGGTCCCCCTGCAGGTCCTCCAGCAGGTCCTCCAGCAGGTCCCCCTGCAGGACCCCCTGAAGGTCCCCCCGCAGGTCCTCCAGCAGGTCCCCCGGCAGGTCCCCCGGCAGGTCCCCCAGCAGGTCCCCCAGCAGGTCCCCCTGAAGGTCCCCCAGCAGGTCCCCCTGCAGGTCCTCCAGCAGGTCCCCCAGCAGGTCCCCCTGCAGGACCCCCTGAAGGTCCCCCAGCAGGTCCCCCTGCAGGTCCTCCAGCAGGTCCCCCAGCAGGTCCCCCTGAAGGGCCCCCGGCAGGTCCCCCAGCAGGACCCCCTGAAGGTCCCCCGGCAGGTCCCCCAGCAGGTCCCCCTGCAGGACCCCCTGAAGGTCCCCCAGCAGGTCCCCCCGCAGGTCCTCCAGCAGGTCCTCCAGCAGGTCCCCCTGCAGGTCCCCCAGCAGGTCCTCCAGCAGGTCCCCCGGCAGGTCCTCCAGCAGGTCTCCCCGCAGGTCCCCCAGCAGGTCCCCCAGCAGGTCCCCCTGCAGGTCCTCCAGCAGGTCCCCCTGCAGGACCCCCGGCAGGTCCCCCAGCAGGTCCCCCTGCAGGTCCTCCAGCAGGTCCTCCAGCAGGTCCCCCTGCAGGTCCCCCTGAAGGTCCCCCCCCTGAAGTTCCCCCTGCAGGTCCCCCAGCAGGTCCCCCCGCAGGTCCCCCAGCAGGTCCTCCAGCAGGTCCCCCTGCAGGTCCCCCTGCAGGTCCCCCAGCAGGTCCCCCTGCAGGTCCCCCAGCAGGTCCCCCTGCAGGTCCTCCAGCAGGTCCTCCAGCAGGTCCCCCTGCAGGACCCCCTGAAGGTCCTCCAGCAGGTCCTCCAGCAGGTCCCCCAGCAGGTCCCCCTGCAGGACCCCCTGAAGGTCCTCCAGCAGGTCCCCCAGCAGGTCCCCCTGCAGGTCCCCCAGCAGGTCCCCCTGCAGGACCCCTTGAAGGTCCCCCAGCAGGTCCCCCCTCAGGTCCTCCAGCAGGTCCTCCAGCAGGTCCCCCTGCAGGACCCCCTGAAGGTCCCCCAGCAGGTCCCCCTGCAGGTCCTCCAGCAGGTCCTCCAGCAGGTCCCCCAGCAGGTCCCCCCGCAGGTCCTCCAGCAGGGGGACCTGCAGGTCCCCCAGCAGGTCCTCCAGCAGGTCCCCCGGCAGGTCCTCCAGCAGGTCCCCCCGCAGGTCCCCCAGCAGGTCCCCCCGCAGGTCCTCCAGCAGGTCCCCCAGCGGGTCCCCCTGAAGGTCCCCCGGCAGGTCCTCCAGCAGGTCCCCCGGCAGGTCCTCCAGCAGGTCCCCCAGCAGGTCCCCCTGCAGGTCTTCCAGCAGGTCCCCCCGCAGGTCCTCCAGCAGGTCCTCCAGCAGGTCCCCCTGCAGGACCCCCTGAAGGTCCCCCAGCAGGTCCCCCTGCAGGTCCTCCAGCAGGTCCCCCAGCAGGTCCCCCTGCAGGACCCCCTGAAGGTCCCCCAGCAGGTCCCCCTGAAGGTCCCCCCGCAGGTCCTCCAGCAGGTCCCCCGGCAGGTCCCCCGGCAGGTCCCCCAGCAGGTCCCCCAGCAGGTCCCCCAGCAGGTCCCCCAGCAGGTCCCCCTGCAGGTCCTCCAGCAGGTCCCCCAGCAGGTCCCCCTGCAGGACCCCCTGAAGGTCCTCCAGCAGGTCCCCCAGCAGGTCCTCCAGCAGGTCCCCCAGCAGGTCCTCCAGCAGGTCCCCCTGCAGGACCCCCTGAAGGTCCCCCCGCAGGTCCTCCAGCAGGTCCCCCTGCAGGTCCCCCTGAAGGTCCCCCCCCTGAAGTTCCCCCTGCAGGTCCCCCAGCAGGTCCCCCCGCAGGTCCCCCAGCAGGTCCTCCAGCAGGTCCCCCTGCAGGTCCCCCTGCAGGTCCCCCAGCAGGTCCCCCTGCAGGTCCCCCAGCAGGTCCCCCTGCAGGTCCTCCAGCAGGTCCTCCAGCAGGTCCCCCTGCAGGACCCCCTGAAGGTCCTCCAGCAGGTCCTCCAGCAGGTCCCCCAGCAGGTCCCCCTGCAGGACCCCCTGAAGGTCCTCCAGCAGGTCCCCCAGCAGGTCCCCCTGCAGGTCCCCCAGCAGGTCCCCCTGCAGGACCCCTTGAAGGTCCCCCAGCAGGTCCCCCCTCAGGTCCTCCAGCAGGTCCTCCAGCAGGTCCCCCTGCAGGACCCCCTGAAGGTCCCCCAGCAGGTCCCCCTGCAGGTCCTCCAGCAGGTCCTCCAGCAGGTCCCCCAGCAGGTCCCCCCGCAGGTCCTCCAGCAGGGGGACCTGCAGGTCCCCCAGCAGGTCCTCCAGCAGGTCCCCCGGCAGGTCCTCCAGCAGGTCCCCCCGCAGGTCCCCCAGCAGGTCCCCCCGCAGGTCCTCCAGCAGGTCCCCCAGCGGGTCCCCCTGAAGGTCCCCCGGCAGGTCCTCCAGCAGGTCCCCCCGCAGGTCCTCCAGCAGGTCCTCCAGCAGGTCCCCCTGCAGGACCCCCTGAAGGTCCCCCAGCAGGTCCCCCTGCAGGTCCTCCAGCAGGTCCCCCAGCAGGTCCCCCTGCAGGACCCCCTGAAGGTCCTCCAGCAGGTCCCCCTGAAGGTCCCCCCGCAGGTCCTCCAGCAGGTCCCCCGGCAGGTCCCCCGGCAGGTCCCCCAGCAGGTCCCCCAGCAGGTCCCCCAGCAGGTCCCCCAGCAGGTCCCCCTGCAGGTCCTCCAGCAGGTCCCCCAGCAGGTCCCCCTGCAGGACCCCCTGAAGGTCCTCCAGCAGGTCCCCCTGCAGGTCCCCCAGCAGGTCCTCCAGCAGGTCCCCCAGCAGGTCCCCCTGCAGGACCCCCTGAAGGTCCCCCAGCAGGTCCCCCAGCAGGTCCTCCAGCAGGTCCCCCGGCAGGTCCTCCAGCAGGTCCCCCCGCAGGTCCCCCAGCAGGTCCCCCCGCAGGTCCTCCAGCAGGTCCCCCAGCGGGTCCCCCTGAAGGTCCCCCGGCAGGTCCCCCTGAAGGTCCCCCCCCTGAAGGTCCCCCTGCAGGTCCCCCAGCAGGTCCCCCCGCAGGTCCCCCAGCAGGTCCTCCAGCAGGTCCCCCAGCAGGTCCTCCAGCAGGTCCTCCAGCAGGTCCCCCAGCAGGTCCTCCAGCAGGTCCCCCTGCAGGACCCCCTGAAGGTCCCCCAGCAGGTCCTCCAGCAGGTCCTCCAGCAGGTCCCCCTGCAGGTCCCCCAGCAGGTCCCCCAGCAGGTCCCCCTGCAGGACCCCCTGAAGGTCCTCCAGCAGGTCCCCCAGCAGGTCCCCCTGCAGGTCCCCCAGCAGGTCCCCCTGCAGGACCCCCTGAAGGTCCTCCAGCAGGTCCCCCTGCAGGTCCTCCAGCAGGTCCCCCCGCAGGTCCTCCAGCAGGTCCCCCAGCAGGTCCCCCTGCAGGTCCTCCAGCAGGTCCCCCAGCAGGTCCCCCTGAAGGTCCTCCAGCAGGTCCCCCTGCAGGTCCTCCAGCAGGTCCCCCAGCAGGTCCCCCTGAAGGTCCTCCAGCAGGTCCTCCAGCAGGTCCCCCTGCAGGTCCTCCAGCAGGTCCCCCAGCAGGCCCCCCCGCAGGTCCTCCAGCAGGTCCTCCAGCAGGACCCCCTGCAGGACCTCCAGCAGGTCCCCCAGCAGGTCCCCCTGAAGGTCCTCCAGCAGGTCCCCCTGCAGGTCCTCCAGCAGGTCCCCCAGCAGGTCCCCCTGAAGGTCCTCCAGCAGGTCCTCCAGCAGGTCCCCCTGCAGGTCCTCCAGCAGGTCCCCCAGCAGGTCCCCCTGCAGGTCCCCCAGCAGGTCCCCCCGCAGGTCCTCCAGCAGGTCCTCCAGCAGGTCCCCCTGCAGGTCCCCCTGCAGGTCCCCCTGCAGGACCCCCTGAAGGTCCCCCAGCAGGTCCTCCAGCAGGTCCTCCAGCAGGTCCCCCTGCAGGTCCCCCAGCAGGTCCCCCTGCAGGTCCTCCAGCAGGTCCCCCAGCAGGTCCCCCTGCAGAACCCCCTGAAGGTCCTCCAGCAGGTCCCACTGAAGGTCCCCCCGCAGGTCCTCCAGCAGGTCCCCCTGCAGGTCCTCCAGCAGGTCCCCCGGCAGGTCCCCCAGCAGGTCCTCCAGCAGGTCCCCCGGCAGGTCCTCCAGCAGGTCCCCCCGCAGGTCCCCCAGCAGGTCCCCCCGCAGGTCCTCCAGCAGGTCCCCCAGCGGGTCCCCCTGAAGGTCCCCCGGCAGGTCCTCCAGCAGGTCCCCCGGCAGGTCCTCCAGCAGGTCCCCCTGCAGGACCCCCTGAAGGTCCCCCAGCAGGTCCTCCAGCAGGTCCTCCAGCAGGTCCCCCAGCAGGTCCCCCTGCAGGACCCCCTGAAGGTCCTCCAGCAGGTCCCCCTGAAGGTCCCCCCGCAGGTCCTCCAGCAGGTCCCCCTGCAGGTCCTCCAGCAGGTCCCCCGGCAGGTCCCCCAGCAGGTCCTCCAGCAGGTCCCCCGGCAGGTCCTCCAGCAGGTCCCCCCGCAGGTCCCCCAGCAGGTCCCCCCGCAGGTCCTCCAGCAGGTCCCCCAGCGGGTCCCCCTGAAGGTCCCCCGGCAGGTCCTCCAGCAGGTCCCCCGGCAGGTCCTCCAGCAGGTCCCCCAGCAGGTCCTCCAGCAGGTCCCCCTGCAGGACCCCCTGAAGGTCCCCCAGCAGGTCCCCCTGCAGGTCCTCCAGCAGGTCCCCCAGCAGGTCCCCCTGCAGGACCCCCTGAAGGTCCCCCAGCAGGTCCCCCCGCAGGTCCCCCAGCAGGTCCCCCTGAAGGGCCCCCGGCAGGTCCCCCAGCAGGACCCCCTGAAGGTCCCCCGGCAGGTCCCCCGGCAGGTCCCCCAGCAGGTCCCCCTGCAGGACCCCCTGAAGGTCCCCCAGCAGGTCCCCCCGCAGGTCCTCCAGCAGGTCCTCCAGCAGGTCCCCCTGCAGGACCCCCTGAAGGTCCCCCAGCAGGTCCCCCTGCAGGTCCTCCAGCAGGTCCCCCAGCAGGTCCCCCTGCAGGACCCCCTGAAGGTCCCCCAGCAGGTCCCCCTGCAGGTCCTCCAGCAGGTCCCCCAGCAGGTCCCCCTGAAGGGCCCCCGGCAGGTCCCCCAGCAGGACCCCCTGAAGGTCCCCCGGCAGGTCCCCCAGCAGGTCCCCCTGCAGGACCCCCTGAAGGTCCCCCAGCAGGTCCCCCCGCAGGTCCTCCAGCAGGTCCTCCAGCAGGTCCCCCTGCAGGTCCCCCAGCAGGTCCTCCAGCAGGTCCCCCGGCAGGTCCTCCAGCAGGTCTCCCCGCAGGTCCCCCAGCAGGTCCCCCAGCAGGTCCCCCTGCAGGTCCTCCAGCAGGTCCCCCTGCAGGACCCCCGGCAGGTCCCCCAGCAGGTCCCCCTGCAGGTCCTCCAGCAGGTCCTCCAGCAGGTCCCCCTGCAGGTCCCCCTGAAGGTCCCCCCCCTGAAGTTCCCCCTGCAGGTCCCCCAGCAGGTCCCCCCGCAGGTCCCCCAGCAGGTCCTCCAGCAGGTCCCCCTGCAGGTCCCCCTGCAGGTCCCCCAGCAGGTCCCCCTGCAGGTCCCCCAGCAGGTCCCCCTGCAGGTCCTCCAGCAGGTCCTCCAGCAGGTCCCCCTGCAGGACCCCCTGAAGGTCCTCCAGCAGGTCCTCCAGCAGGTCCCCCAGCAGGTCCCCCTGCAGGACCCCCTGAAGGTCCTCCAGCAGGTCCCCCAGCAGGTCCCCCTGCAGGTCCCCCAGCAGGTCCCCCTGCAGGACCCCTTGAAGGTCCCCCAGCAGGTCCCCCCTCAGGTCCTCCAGCAGGTCCTCCAGCAGGTCCCCCTGCAGGACCCCCTGAAGGTCCCCCAGCAGGTCCCCCTGCAGGTCCTCCAGCAGGTCCTCCAGCAGGTCCCCCAGCAGGTCCCCCCGCAGGTCCTCCAGCAGGGGGACCTGCAGGTCCCCCAGCAGGTCCTCCAGCAGGTCCCCCGGCAGGTCCTCCAGCAGGTCCCCCGGCAGGTCCTCCAGCAGGTCCCCCAGCAGGTCCCCCTGCAGGTCTTCCAGCAGGTCCCCCCGCAGGTCCTCCAGCAGGTCCTCCAGCAGGTCCCCCTGCAGGACCCCCTGAAGGTCCCCCAGCAGGTCCCCCTGCAGGTCCTCCAGCAGGTCCCCCAGCAGGTCCCCCTGCAGGACCCCCTGAAGGTCCTCCAGCAGGTCCCCCTGAAGGTCCCCCCGCAGGTCCTCCAGCAGGTCCCCCGGCAGGTCCCCCGGCAGGTCCCCCAGCAGGTCCCCCAGCAGGTCCCCCTGAAGGTCCCCCAGCAGGTCCCCCTGCAGGTCCTCCAGCAGGTCCCCCAGCAGGTCCCCCTGCAGGACCCCCTGAAGGTCCCCCAGCAGGTCCCCCTGCAGGTCCTCCAGCAGGTCCCCCAGCAGGTCCCCCTGAAGGGCCCCCGGCAGGTCCCCCAGCAGGACCCCCTGAAGGTCCCCCGGCAGGTCCCCCAGCAGGTCCCCCTGCAGGACCCCCTGAAGGTCCCCCAGCAGGTCCCCCCGCAGGTCCTCCAGCAGGTCCTCCAGCAGGTCCCCCTGCAGGTCCCCCAGCAGGTCCTCCAGCAGGTCCCCCGGCAGGTCCTCCAGCAGGTCTCCCCGCAGGTCCCCCAGCAGGTCCCCCAGCAGGTCCCCCTGCAGGTCCTCCAGCAGGTCCCCCTGCAGGACCCCCGGCAGGTCCCCCAGCAGGTCCCCCTGCAGGTCCTCCAGCAGGTCCTCCAGCAGGTCCCCCTGCAGGTCCCCCTGAAGGTCCCCCCCCTGAAGTTCCCCCTGCAGGTCCCCCAGCAGGTCCCCCCGCAGGTCCCCCAGCAGGTCCTCCAGCAGGTCCCCCTGCAGGTCCCCCTGCAGGTCCCCCAGCAGGTCCCCCTGCAGGTCCCCCAGCAGGTCCCCCTGCAGGTCCTCCAGCAGGTCCTCCAGCAGGTCCCCCTGCAGGACCCCCTGAAGGTCCTCCAGCAGGTCCTCCAGCAGGTCCCCCAGCAGGTCCCCCTGCAGGACCCCCTGAAGGTCCTCCAGCAGGTCCCCCAGCAGGTCCCCCTGCAGGTCCCCCAGCAGGTCCCCCTGCAGGACCCCTTGAAGGTCCCCCAGCAGGTCCCCCCTCAGGTCCTCCAGCAGGTCCTCCAGCAGGTCCCCCTGCAGGACCCCCTGAAGGTCCCCCAGCAGGTCCCCCTGCAGGTCCTCCAGCAGGTCCTCCAGCAGGTCCCCCAGCAGGTCCCCCCGCAGGTCCTCCAGCAGGGGGACCTGCAGGTCCCCCAGCAGGTCCTCCAGCAGGTCCCCCGGCAGGTCCTCCAGCAGGTCCCCCCGCAGGTCCCCCAGCAGGTCCCCCCGCAGGTCCTCCAGCAGGTCCCCCAGCGGGTCCCCCTGAAGGTCCCCCGGCAGGTCCTCCAGCAGGTCCCCCGGCAGGTCCTCCAGCAGGTCCCCCAGCAGGTCCCCCTGCAGGTCTTCCAGCAGGTCCCCCCGCAGGTCCTCCAGCAGGTCCTCCAGCAGGTCCCCCTGCAGGACCCCCTGAAGGTCCCCCAGCAGGTCCCCCTGCAGGTCCTCCAGCAGGTCCCCCAGCAGGTCCCCCTGCAGGACCCCCTGAAGGTCCTCCAGCAGGTCCCCCTGAAGGTCCCCCAGCAGGTCCCCCAGCAGGTCCTCCAGCAGGTCCCCCGGCAGGTCCTCCAGCAGGTCCCCCCGCAGGTCCCCCAGCAGGTCCCCCCGCAGGTCCTCCAGCAGGTCCCCCAGCGGGTCCCCCTGAAGGTCCCCCGGCAGGTCCCCCTGAAGGTCCCCCCCCTGAAGGTCCCCCTGCAGGTCCCCCAGCAGGTCCCCCCGCAGGTCCCCCAGCAGGTCCTCCAGCAGGTCCCCCAGCAGGTCCTCCAGCAGGTCCTCCAGCAGGTCCCCCAGCAGGTCCTCCAGCAGGTCCCCCTGCAGGACCCCCTGAAGGTCCCCCAGCAGGTCCTCCAGCAGGTCCTCCAGCAGGTCCCCCTGCAGGTCCCCCAGCAGGTCCCCCAGCAGGTCCCCCTGCAGGACCCCCTGAAGGTCCTCCAGCAGGTCCCCCAGCAGGTCCCCCTGCAGGTCCCCCAGCAGGTCCCCCTGCAGGACCCCCTGAAGGTCCTCCAGCAGGTCCCCCTGCAGGTCCTCCAGCAGGTCCCCCCGCAGGTCCTCCAGCAGGTCCCCCAGCAGGTCCCCCTGCAGGTCCTCCAGCAGGTCCCCCAGCAGGTCCCCCTGAAGGTCCTCCAGCAGGTCCCCCTGCAGGTCCTCCAGCAGGTCCCCCAGCAGGTCCCCCTGAAGGTCCTCCAGCAGGTCCTCCAGCAGGTCCCCCTGCAGGTCCTCCAGCAGGTCCCCCAGCAGGCCCCCCCGCAGGTCCTCCAGCAGGTCCTCCAGCAGGACCCCCTGCAGGACCTCCAGCAGGTCCCCCAGCAGGTCCCCCTGAAGGTCCTCCAGCAGGTCCCCCTGCAGGTCCTCCAGCAGGTCCCCCAGCAGGTCCCCCTGAAGGTCCTCCAGCAGGTCCTCCAGCAGGTCCCCCTGCAGGTCCTCCAGCAGGTCCCCCAGCAGGTCCCCCTGCAGGTCCCCCAGCAGGTCCCCCCGCAGGTCCTCCAGCAGGTCCTCCAGCAGGTCCCCCTGCAGGTCCCCCTGCAGGACCCCCTGCAGGACCCCCTGAAGGTCCCCCGGCAGGTCCTCCAGCAGGTCCCCCTGCAGGTCCCCCTGAAGGTCCCCCTGCAGGTCCCCCGGCAGGTCCTCCAGCAGGTCCCCCGTCAGGTCCTCCAGCAGGTCCCCCAGCAGGTCCTCCAGCAGGTCCCCCCGCAGGTCCCCCCGCAGGTCCCCCAGCAGGTCCCCCTGAAGGTCCCCCCGCAGGTCCCCCAGCAGGTCCCCCAGCAGGTCCCCCCGCAGGTCCTCCAGCAGGTCCCCCAGCAGGTCCCCCTGAATGTCCCCCGGCAGGTCCTCCAGCAGGTCCCCCCGCAGGTCCCCCAGCAGGTCCCCCAGCAGGTCCCCCTGAAGGTCCTCCGGCAGGTCCCCCTGAAGGTCCTCCAGCAGGTCCCCCGGCAGGTCCTCCAGCAGGTCCCCCAGCAGGTCCCCCTGCAGGACCCCCTGAAGGTCCCCCGGCAGGTCCTCCAGCAGGTCCCCCTAAATGTCCCCCTGCAGGTCCCCCGGCAGGTCCTCCGGCAGGTCCCCCTAAAGGTCCCCCTGCAGGTCCCCCCGCAGGTCCTCCGGCAGGTCCTCCGGCAGGTCCCCCGGCAGGTCCCCCAGCAGGTCCTCCAGCAGGTCCCCCAGCAGGTCCTCCAGCAGGTCCTCCAGCAGGTCCCCCAGCAGGTCCTCCAGCAGGTCCCCCAGCAGGTCACCCATTAGGTCCTCCATCAGGTCCTCCAGCAGGTCCCCCTAAATGTCCCCCAGCAGGTCCCCCTGCAGGACCCCCTGAAGGTCCTCCAGCAGGTCCCCCTAAATGTCCCCCAGCAGGTCCCCCGGCAGGTCCTCCAGCAGGTCCCCCGGCAGGTCCTCCAGCTGGTCCCCCAGCAGGTCCCCCGGCAGGTCCCCCTGCAGGTCCTCCAGCAGGTCCCCCTAAATGTCCCCCAGCAGGTCCCCCGGCAGGTCCTCCAGCAGGTCCCCCGGCAGGTCCTCCAGCAGGTCCCCCAGCAGGTCCTCCATCAGGTCCCCCGGCAGGTCCCCCAGCAGGTCCCCTGGCAGGTCCTCCAGCAGGTCCCCCAGCAGGTCACCCAGCAGGTCCCCCGGCAGGTCCCCCGGCAGGTCACCCAGCAGGTCCTCCATCATGTCCTCCTGCAGGTCCCCCTGCAGGTCCCCCAGCAGGTCCTCCAGCAGGTCCCCCTAAAGGTCCCCCAGCAGGTCCCCCTAAATGTCCCCCAGCAGGTCACCCAGCAGGTCCCCCTAAAGGTCCCCCAGCAGGTACCCCTGCAGGTCCTCCAGCAGATCCCCCTAAATGTCCCCTAACAGGTCACCCAGCAGGTCCTCCATCAGGTCCCCCAGCAGGTCCCCCTGCAGGTCCCCCGGCAGGTCCTCCAGCAGGTCCCCCAGCAGGTCACCCAGCAGGTCCTCCAGCAGGTCCTCCAGCAGGTCACCCAACAGGTCCCCCGGCAGGTCCCTCGGCAGGTCCTCCGGCAGGTCCCCCGGCAGGTCCCCCAGCAGGTCCCCCAGCAGGTCCCCTGGCAGGTCCTCCAGCAGGTCCCCCAGCAGGTCACCCAGCAGGTCCCCCGGCAGGTCCCCCAGCAGGTCCTCCGGCAGGTCACCCAGTAGGTCCTCCATCATGTCCTCCAGCAGGTCCCCCTGCAGGTCCCCCGGCAGGTCCTCCAGCAGGTCCCCCTAAAGGACCCCCTGCAGGTCCTCCAGCAGGTCCCCCGGCAGGTCCTCCAGCAGGTCCCCCAGCAGGTCCCCCTGCAGGTCTTCCAGCAGGTCCCCCCGCAGGTCCTCCAGCAGGTCCTCCAGCAGGTCCCCCTGCAGGACCCCCTGAAGGTCCCCCAGCAGGTCCCCCTGCAGGTCCTCCAGCAGGTCCCCCAGCAGGTCCCCCTGCAGGACCCCCTGAAGGTCCTCCAGCAGGTCCCCCTGAAGGTCCCCCCGCAGGTCCTCCAGCAGGTCCCCCGGCAGGTCCCCCGGCAGGTCCCCCAGCAGGTCCCCCAGCAGGACCCCCTGCAGGACCCCCTGAAGGTCCCCCGGCAGGTCCTCCAGCAGGTCCCCCTGCAGGTCCCCCTGAAGGTCCCCCTGCAGGTCCCCCGGCAGGTCCTCCAGCAGGTCCCCCGTCAGGTCCTCCAGCAGGTCCCCCAGCAGGTCCTCCAGCAGGTCCCCCCGCAGGTCCCCCCGCAGGTCCCCCAGCAGGTCCCCCTGAAGGTCCCCCCGCAGGTCCCCCAGCAGGTCCCCCAGCAGGTCCCCCCGCAGGTCCTCCAGCAGGTCCCCCAGCAGGTCCCCCTGAATGTCCCCCGGCAGGTCCTCCAGCAGGTCCCCCCGCAGGTCCCCCAGCAGGTCCCCCAGCAGGTCCCCCTGAAGGTCCTCCGGCAGGTCCCCCTGAAGGTCCTCCAGCAGGTCCCCCGGCAGGTCCTCCAGCAGGTCCCCCAGCAGGTCCCCCTGCAGGACCCCCTGAAGGTCCCCCGGCAGGTCCTCCAGCAGGTCCCCCTAAATGTCCCCCTGCAGGTCCCCCGGCAGGTCCTCCGGCAGGTCCCCCTAAAGGTCCCCCTGCAGGTCCCCCCGCAGGTCCTCCGGCAGGTCCTCCGGCAGGTCCCCCGGCAGGTCCCCCAGCAGGTCCTCCAGCAGGTCCCCCAGCAGGTCCTCCAGCAGGTCCTCCAGCAGGTCCCCCAGCAGGTCCTCCAGCAGGTCCCCCAGCAGGTCACCCATTAGGTCCTCCATCAGGTCCTCCAGCAGGTCCCCCTAAATGTCCCCCAGCAGGTCCCCCTGCAGGACCCCCTGAAGGTCCTCCAGCAGGTCCCCCTAAATGTCCCCCAGCAGGTCCCCCGGCAGGTCCTCCAGCAGGTCCCCCGGCAGGTCCTCCAGCTGGTCCCCCAGCAGGTCCCCCGGCAGGTCCCCCTGCAGGTCCTCCAGCAGGTCCCCCTAAATGTCCCCCAGCAGGTCCCCCGGCAGGTCCTCCAGCAGGTCCCCCGGCAGGTCCTCCAGCAGGTCCCCCAGCAGGTCCTCCATCAGGTCCCCCGGCAGGTCCCCCAGCAGGTCCCCTGGCAGGTCCTCCAGCAGGTCCCCCAGCAGGTCACCCAGCAGGTCCCCCGGCAGGTCCCCCGGCAGGTCACCCAGCAGGTCCTCCATCATGTCCTCCTGCAGGTCCCCCTGCAGGTCCCCCAGCAGGTCCTCCAGCAGGTCCCCCTAAAGGTCCCCCAGCAGGTCCCCCTAAATGTCCCCCAGCAGGTCACCCAGCAGGTCCCCCTAAAGGTCCCCCAGCAGGTACCCCTGCAGGTCCTCCAGCAGATCCCCCTAAATGTCCCCTAACAGGTCACCCAGCAGGTCCTCCATCAGGTCCCCCAGCAGGTCCCCCTGCAGGTCCCCCGGCAGGTCCTCCAGCAGGTCCCCCAGCAGGTCACCCAGCAGGTCCTCCAGCAGGTCCTCCAGCAGGTCACCCAACAGGTCCCCCGGCAGGTCCCTCGGCAGGTCCTCCGGCAGGTCCCCCGGCAGGTCCCCCAGCAGGTCCCCCAGCAGGTCCCCTGGCAGGTCCTCCAGCAGGTCCCCCAGCAGGTCACCCAGCAGGTCCCCCGGCAGGTCCCCCAGCAGGTCCTCCGGCAGGTCACCCAGTAGGTCCTCCATCATGTCCTCCAGCAGGTCCCCCTGCAGGTCCCCCGGCAGGTCCTCCAGCAGGTCCCCCTAAAGGACCCCCTGCAGGTCCTCCAGCAGGTCCCCCTAAATGTCCCCCAGCAGGTCACCCAGCAGATCCTCCATCAGGTCCCCCTAAAGGTCCCCCAGCAGGTCCCCCTGCAGGTCCTCCATCAGGTCCCCCTAAATGTCCCCCAGCAGGTCACCCAGCAGGTCCTCCATCAGGTCCCCCTGCAGGTCCCCCGGCAGGTCCTCCAGCAGGTCCCCCTAAAGGTCCCCCTGCAGGTCCTCCAGCAGGTCCCCCTAAATGTCCCCCAGCAGGTCACCCAGCAGGTCCTCCATCAGGTCCCCCTAAAGGTCCCCCAGCAGGTCCCCCTAAATGTCCCCCAGCAGGTCACCCAGCAGGTCCTCCATCAGGTCCCCCAGCAGGTCCCCCGGCAGGTCCTCCAGCAGGTCCCCCAGCAGGTCACCCAGCAGGTCCTCCAGCAGGTCCTCCGGCAGGTCACCCAACAGGTCCCCCGGCAGGTCCTCCATCAGGTCCCCCAGCAGGTCCCCCTGCAGGTCCCCCGGCAGGTCCTCCAGCAGGTCCCCCAGCAGGTCACCCAGCAGGTCCTCCAGCAGGTCACCCAACAGGTCCCCCGGCAGGTCCCCCAGCAGGTCCCCCAGCAGGTCCTCGAGCAGGTCCCCCAGCAGGTCCTCCGGCAGGTCCCCCTGCAGGTCCCCCTGCAGGTCCCCCCGCAGGTCCTCCGGCAGGTCCCCCGGCAGGTCCCCCAGCAGGTCCTCGAGCAGGTCCCCCGGCAGGTCCTCCGGCAGGTCCCCCAGCAGGTCCCCCCGCAGGTCCTCCGGCAGGTCCTCCGGCAGGTCCCCCGGCAGGTCCCCCAGCAGGTCCTCGAGCAGGTCCCCCGGCAGGTCCTCCGGCAGGTCCCCCTAAAGGTCCCCCTGCAGGTCCTCCGGCAGGTCCTCCGGCAGGTCCCCCGGCAGGTCCTCCAGCAGGTCCCCCAGCAGGTCCTCCAGCAGGTCCCCTGGCAGGTCCTCCAGCAGGTCCCCCAGCAGGTCACCCAACAGGTCCTCCAGCAGGTCCCCCAGCAGGTCCCCCTGCAGGTCCTCCAGCAGGTCCCCCGGCAGGTCCCCCAGCAGGTCCTCCGGCAGGTCACCCAGTAGGTCCTCCATCATGTCCTCCAGCAGGTCCCCCTGCAGGTCCCCCGGCAGGTCCTCCAGCAGGTCCCCCTAAAGGTCCCCCTAAAGGTCCCCCTGCAGGTCCTCCAGCAGGTCCCCCTAAATGTCCCCCAGCAGGTCACCCAGCAGGTCCTCCATCAGGTCCCCCAGCAGGTCCCCCTAAAGGTCCCCCAGCAGGTCCCCCTGCAGGTCCTCCAGCAGGTCCCCCTAAATGTCCCCCAGCAGGTCACCCAGCAGGTCCTCCATCAGGTCCCCCAGCAGGTCCCCCGGCAGGTCCTCCAGCAGGTCCCCCAGCAGGTCACCCAGCAGGTCCTCCAGCAGGTCCTCCGGCAGGTCACCCAACAGGTCCCCCGGCAGGTCCTCCATCAGGTCCCCCAGCAGGTCCCCCGGCAGGTCCTCCAGCAGGTCCCCCAGCAGGTCACCCAGCAGGTCCTCCAGCAGGTCACCCAACAGGTCCCCCGGCAGGTCCCCCAGCAGGTCCCCCAGCAGGTCCTCGAGCAGGTCCCCCAGCAGGTCCTCCGGCAGGTCCCCCTGCAGGTCCCCCCGCAGGTCCTCCGGCAGGTCCTCCGACAGGTCCCCCGGCAGGTCCCCCAGCAGGTCCTCGAGCAGGTCCCCCGGCAGGTCCTCCGGCAGGTCCCCCTGCAGGTCCCCCCGCAGGTCCTCCGGCAGGTCCTCCGGCAGGTCCCCCGGCAGGTCCCCCAGCAGGTCCTCGAGCAGGTCCCCCGGCAGGTCCTCCGGCAGGTCCCCCTAAAGGTCCCCCTGCAGGTCCTCCGGCAGGTCCTCCGGCAGGTCCCCCGGCAGGTCCTCCAGCAGGTCCCCCAGCAGGTCCTCCAGCAGGTCCCCTGGCAGGTCCTCCAGCAGGTCCCCCAGCAGGTCACCCAACAGGTCCTCCAGCAGGTCCCCCAGCAGGTCCCCCTGCAGGTCCTCCATCAGGTCCCCCCGCAGGTCCCCCAGCAGGTCCCCCTGAAGGTCCTCGAGCAGGTCCCCCGGCAGGTCCTCCAGCAGGTGTTAATGGTATAAATAATGCTATTAATAATTTATTAAATAGAAAATTATTTTTCCTTTGCATTTGTTTTTATATGCTTTGGCTTTAACAATATATAATATGTTAGCTAAATATCATTGAATCAGCCAAATTAAATGAGCAGATCTTAATTATTCTTTGTATTGGGCATAAATGTCACACTAACATTTTCGCGAAATCTTTACGTTAAATCCCTGATGTGACTTATGTTTTATATCGATTTATATCCGATTTGTTTTGTATCGGTTCACTGCAGGTTCAATATATTAAAGGGCATGTTATGTAAGCATTATCATTCTTAAATTTTGTGAATCTTATCATTAACAATGAAAAACAAACTTTTTTAAATTTAGCACTTCCTTAAGCTCTGTCACAACCTGGAGCAGCCATCTTTGAAAGGTTGTTATGAAATACAAAATCACATGATGTTTAGTAGGTGTCACTTAGGGACTTAGGGACTTGTTAAAATCAAGGATAAAGCTGTATAAGGAACTTTCCAGAACATTTAAATGACGTGTGACACGTGTATATATATATATATATATATATATATATATATATATATGTGTGTGTGTGTGCATAAATGTATATACCAATAAACAAGCACGGAATTAAATACATTTGTCAATTTGTTCTTTGCCTACAGAGAAATAAAAAAAATAAACAAAGGCAGAATCTGGTTCCAAATACAAAATTATACCATTATGGCAGTGAGGTATGTTAATTAGGCCAAATAATAGATCTTTGATCTTTCCTTCATACTTCTCTTCAAGATAGCCCTTTGCATGTTTTGTGATCAGAGCTTATTTGTGCTTCAATCATGTAGCTGCTCCAGCCGTGTGAGGGAAGGAGGCAGTGGGCACAATATTTGTCCCAAATTCATACTATATACTAGTTCTGTTCATCAAGGTTAGATACATGCCTTGCTCTACAACACCCACGCATGTTATCAGTATATTCTCATTAGGGTCAGCAGACTGGCCGTTGCACATTCCAGTCTTGTGAGTCAAGGTGAGGACATGAGATATTCCTCCTCCTTGACAGGTTAGAGCAGGGGTGCCCACACTTTTTTGGCTTGCGAGCTACTTTTAAATTGACCTAGTCAAAAAGATCTACATTAATAATGCTAAATATCTATCTATATAGATATATATCTATATAGATATATATTAATAAATAGCATTATTAATGTATAAATATACAGAGTATACTTTATATTTACAATATTGGCGTACCTTGCATAACTGCATAAACCTTTATGACACAATATAATTCTGTACATTTTTGGTCATTACATTTTACTCTGATGACTTGCACTGAATAGAAACAGCCAGGGTTATGCTGCGTTCACACTGAATGCGGCACGTATTATTCGCGAGTAGATTACATGCTAAGTCAATGCACAGACGCGAATGACGCGAATAACTTGGCCGAAAGATTTGCGTAGTGAAAGCCAATCAGCGTTGAGAAGCGCCGCATCATCACTGCTGTCCTGCCGGTGCTGAATGCTGCTGGTCCGCCTGAAGCAGCGCTGGAAGCGGCCGTCATTCAGACTCAGTTGTGCGGCTACAGATGATATTATGAACACGGACACGGGGCGTCTGATGGTCCGACGTTTGAGGGATTTCCACAATAACTATAAAGCAGAACTAGTGGTTAGTTCAATGGTGGATGGCGGAAACGGTACCATTTTTACGGAGATAAGCCACGGAGATATCCCTGCCCCCTTTCAGCCGCGAGTAAAGCAAATGGCGCAAATTAACCACATAAAGTTGAGTAAACTCACGGGAGTAGCGAAGCGCAAATAATGCATTCAAGCGTCCGACCATGCGGGCGCACCGTCCGTGGTGATTGACATTGATTTACACAAATGCCGTAGGGAGGATACTTATTTATTTATTTTTTTTAATGGCATGCGATCTACCCGCGCTACCCTGGCGATCGACTGGTCGATCGCGATCGACGTATTGGGCACCCCTGGGTTAGAGCAAATCAGATGTTAGGATGATGTGATGTAGGAAAACCGAAACCAGTGTATAAAAGAGGCAGACATCCTGTTGTTAGTCAGTTGTTCACTCTCAACCTGCGTGTTGACTGGACCACTCACTGCTCTTGCAATTGCAGCGCTGATACTTTGCTTGTGACCAGAGAATACATCTACCAGAATGAGAGGAGTTGTTTGGCTGAATTTGTCCGGAGACCTCATCAGGCTTCCAAATTATAGTACACTGAAAGAAATGACTTTTTGGACATGTAATAATTACCTTGATTATGTATAACTTCTACAATAAAATAGTATTTCAGTCCTTTAAAAGGTCAGCTCAATTTAATGTGTTACTTTGTGTTTGTAAATATGTATAATTGTTTTGATGAGTAAATTTGATCATTCACACCAAGTAATATTAACTAAACTACTGGATTGACTGTACAACCTGACACAACAAAGTAACATTTACTTGGGGTATAAGTGAACCTGGCAACCTTGCGCATGCTCAGGGGATGACGTCAGAGAAGAATTTCTTCAGCGAAACGTAACAGAAGAACTTGGAAAGGACGGCCGAGTTCAACCCGTCCAGAGAACATGCCACTGCGGTAAGTTATATCTTTAATTAACCCTTTAATCTTATTTACTCGTCAGTGAAAGTCAGTGTTTGAGCACTGAATGCTGAACGCTAACAGGAACGTGACGGGTCAGTTTAGGTTAGCTAGTGAGGCTGTGGGCTCGTTATTGCAGCCCACAGAAATTACATTATTCTCATTATATATGGCCAGTGGTGTAATCTAGTTTAATTTATATACTGTGTATAGCCTACTGTATACTGTGCTGAACATCCAGGCTAGGTGAGACACAAAGGCTAACTTAAACACTAAAGACTTTATGCATCCCTGCCCATTTTTAGTGGGTATACTGAAATCTTTGTACTATACGTGGATAAATTGCATATACCTGTGCATCACATAGACTACAGTACTGTACATAGCCTAACAAACACATTGGTCTGTTTGCCTTCAGGGACTCCTCTCAACAGCAGCTGCAAGAAGCAACAGGAGCCACAAGACCCAGAACGGCTTTGAGAGAAGAGGAGAAGCAGAGGCTGTCTGAAGAGGTCTGCGACACCATCCTGGCTCACACCATAGCAAGGTTCTCTTTCACTGGCCACCTTGTGAGTGCTACCTTACTGCAAGCAGATATGTTTGTAACGTACTGCCATTCATTTCCTGATGAGGCTCTGAATGCCACTGTGAAGGCATACCCCATGCTGAACAAGGCAAAGCTCAAGACAGAACTCTCTCTGATCTATGAGAATCCTGAATTCAAGGGCTGCTGTGGTGCACTGGCACTGTACCAGCTTCTCATGAGCTACAACCTCCAGGAGACCTTCTCTGAGACTGTGACTCTGTTGAACATCCTCATAACTACTCCCATGACAACAGCTGAAGCTGAGAGATGTTTCTCAACTTTGACACGAGTTAAGACATTCCTGTGAAATTCAATGGGCCAGGAACGTCTGAATGCACTGGCCATGCTTTCCATGGAGATGGAACTAGTCCTCAACATGCCTGATTTCAATGAGAAAGTAATTGACCACTTTGATGCATTGAAAGACAGAAGAGCACAGTTTCAGTACAAGTAATGTAGCCTCTCTCTCTCTCTGTCTGTCTCTCTTTAACACACGCACACTCCAATTAAACTGTGAGGCCTTTTTGAAGTAAGTAATTAATGTGTAATGTGTATATCAGAATTATTTAGTTAAACTTAGCAGCATCTCATCATTCTGGTTTGGTCTTCAATGTGTAAAGCCAAGATGCACAGACCACACTAGGTCAAGCCTCACTTGTTCATTCACTGATTTGGGACAACGTTGCTTTTATTAAGTGGTGATATCTTACATTCCATAAAATGTAGTTCTAAAGATCCACTTCTCTCAACAATTTGTCTACTTGTTATTGCCATGCTGTTACTATTTATTGTTTAAAGTGTGCACTTCCCTTTACTTTAAAGATTATTAGGCTACACTTCCTTTGAAATGTTGTAAAGGTGGTAAAAGCTCTTGCTGATCCTGCAATCTGAAAAAATACCATACCTTATTTTGCTTTTGTAAGCCAATACTTCAGTCAATAAATGCTTCTGGTATTGACTTACAGTACATGCTGCCCCTGTCTTTATGTTGTTGCTGGACATATATTTGTGTCCTATTTTACATCACACAACATTGGATTAATGTAAGTAATGAGTGGAATAATTCATTGTGGAGCCATGTCATTTTTGCTTATGAAGGCTCCTGGATGCTAATTTCTTACATAGCTTTCCACCTGTAACTTTTGTAGCTAGAAGGGAAATCTTTCTGTTGTGTGTTGCTATCTAGTGGACACGAGTTAATCATCTAGCAACAAATTAATATTGTCTTTCTTAATGTACCCATTGAATGGGTCACCTTAATCATTATCAGAAAAATTGCCCCCCCGAGAATATTTTCAGGAGCCCCCACTGCAACACACACGTCAAAACAGAGAAGGTCACGTTAACTGTAACGCTAAAATCTTCATTTATTATTTATATTATATATATAATATATTTTTGGAGGCTGTAGTTTGTGTTGTTGCTCAATAGGAAATTGTTTTAGCAAAGTGGATCATCTTGATCATGTTGTTGTTCATCTTTTGTTTCAGATTAAAGAGGCCCAGGCGAAAAAAAGTATACTAAGTATATTTAATCTTGGCATACTTTAGTATGTGCTAAATTGGAACAACTTAAAGTATACTTAGTACACTTTAAGTATACTTATGTGAATGTGCTAATATAAATGCCGATAACACACTTAAATGATACTTTTTTGTGTTTTAAGTATATTTTAAATATATTATTATATTATATTATTACACAATTAATATATTTATATTGTGTTAATAGTATACCATTAGTATACCTTTGGTATACTATTAACACATTTCAAATATAATAATATTGTGTTAATAGTATATCATTAGTATACTTTTGGTATACTATGAACACATTTTAAATATAATAATATTGTGTTTAAAGTATATCATTGGTATACTTTTGGTATACTATTAACACATTATAAATATACTAATATTGTGTTTAAAGTATATCCTTGGTATTGTTGAGTTGTAGTTTATTTTAACTTGCACATGTATATAAAGAATGTCTATGTTTAAATTACAATACTTATGAAGGATAATAATAATAATGAATATGGAATATTAATTAAGATTATGAAGATGTGTATTGTAGCATAGTAGAAAGACACTGTGGGTTTTATGTTACTGTGAAATGGTTCAGGTTTGAATGGAATAAATGAAAGATGGAGGGCATAGACAAATGGAGTTTGCACGTGGTGAGGTTGTAACAAGCATGGCGTAAGAAAGGACTATTTTAGTTGAAGCACACAAGGGCGGAAACACCGGAAGTAAGAAAGCTAGTATGAAAGTAGGACTGTTTACCTGAGTAGGACTCCGCAGTTTATCCATTAGCATGCTATGTTATTGTTATGTTATCTTGCATGCTGGGAAACTAACCAATGGAGATGCCTTAAGCTCAGCGAATGAGAGTATTTAACAAGTCGCGCGGACATTTGTTAGGGGTGATTATCCCTTCTCGTGAATCGCACAGACAGCTAACTGCTTACAGCACGACTGTAAGTGGCCTGTGGACTGCTTGAAGCGAGACACGTATTTTGTTCATCATCATCATCCTTTTTATTAAATACTTTTTTATTATAAGTAATTGAATCCTGGACTTCTCTTCACACGATCGCCCAAGGTTTGAACTTAACAGTATACTTTTGATATACTATTAACACATTATAAATATACTAATATTGTGTTTAAGTATATCATTAGTATACTTTTGGTATACTATTAACACATAAATATAATATAAAAATATTAATATTGTGGTTATACCATACACACATATATATATGTATATATATATATACATATATATATTATATATACTTTTGGCTCATTACAATTACTAAGAAAGCACATTTTCTTATTACTATGCTATATTACTTTGTACACAACATACTATTGTCCATTAAATATTATAAATGTATTAACAGTACCCTAACTGCTGAATGAAATTCCCAGATAGTAATCAAAACAACTTTATTGAATTTAACTTTACATGGTACATTTAGAACCAAACAGAATTACCATGTTTCAAAAATACAACGACAAACAGGCTCCATTTATGTTTTCTTTTGGTTGAACTGCTCATTATTACATTTCCACCTTATGACAGCTCTCACGTCCGAGGCACTTGTCGTAGGAAATTCTTGAATAACAGCATCTGTTAAGAGAAGAGATGATGTCACACAGCATATTCATACAACTTTTTCTTAAATTTTGACTACACCGGAAATTCTGTTGAACCAATATAATTTTTACACAGTAAATCAGGATGAACATTGAGAAACTTTATCAATATGACATCTCAATATTACTACCAGTGCAGGTCAAACATATTTCATCACAGGTGGTGTGTTTTAGGGCTGCAACTAACGATTATTTTAATAATCGATTAATCTGTCGATTCTTTTTTCGATTAATCGATGAATCGGATAAAAAACAAAAAGGCATTACTTTCCAAACCTTTATTCAAAAACAGAACTGACGGTGCAAAAATCTTCAGAAAGTGCACAAACAGGTTGCTCCTTGAACATCCTTGAGCTGTAATAACATTTTTTTTAAAGTAATAATAAAAAAAGAAATAATCCGAGAGGGCATAAAAGGCGGCCCCAATGGGAGTGTCGCTCTCTCTGACATGCTCTCTCTCACTCGGCAGGGCCTGCGGCACAAGACACATCCTGAGTTGCTTGATGAAATGGTCTGGGCCTAAAATAAAGAGGTTTTGTGTTGAAGATTGAAGTGTGGCCTCCCTTTTTGTTGCCAGCCTTGAGCCAGGTGGTAACATGGACTAACACAAGCATACACATGTATGCTTTACATCGGCCAAATATATAGGCTTAAGTTTTCCTCAGTTCAGTGTAGTTACATTTACTTATGTAGATTTGAATACTTCTTCCACCACTGTCTGCAAAGCACATAACGTTTCTGCTATACAAGAGAGCGAGCCGAAGGTTTAGCTAACGTTAGCTAACCAAGTATTTGAAAGAGTAAGGAGATAAAGGACAAGGGGTCAACATACATCCTCTTCGGTAAAAAAATAAATCATCTCAAGCATCAACTTTTACTCATTCCAATGCAAAGGTTGTAAAAAAAAAATGAAATGGCTAAATTCACACTCACATGTCAAATGTTGTTATCATAGCAGCTGAGGTTTGATTCCTGGTGGGCCCTTTGCTGCAGATTCCCTCTCTCTCTCTTCTTGTGCTTCTGAATAAAACAAGAATGACAACAACAGTAAATTATCTTTAAAAACAAAAACTGCTTGCTTTTAGCATTTAAATGAATTAGAATCTCACCATTTTTCTCACCAAGTAGAAAACTTAGCTAATGTCGACCGTCAAAGAAAGCTTTTACTGGCGCTCAAATGGGCTCAAAGGTTTTCACGGAACACGGAATAAGATTTACTAAAATGGCAAGACATCTAAAAAATATATTTTTAAAATGTGCTTTCGGTGCATTTTCACAGTAATATTTGATCACATTCCAAAATAATAATATCATTAATATATTGAAATAATAGCAGGAATACATGTAATTACTAATTGCAATCAAATATTTCTTAAAATATAAAACAGTGAACTTGATCCAACCTCTCTTCTGTTCTGTGGGTGTTCTATTACTGAGGTCCTGTTTGTGAGTTCCTGGGTGCCTCACCATCACCGTCAGGAAGGAGACGGCTAAAAGTTTATACAGCATCATGTTTTAAGAAGATTAATCATCATCGATCCACAAACACATACACACATACACAAGATCCAAAGAAGATACATTGTGACTTTTGACACAAAATGGGTGTTAATAACGCACGTTTAATGTGATCCATGTTATTTTGACAGTTCACCATGTGACATGTGAGCACTCTTTAGCCCACCTGCACTGTGGTAAGACCTTTGACCTTTCAAAGCTACTAGATTACGTTACATTTTCCAGATGAAGGGCAGGTCATACCAGACCACGTGCAGCTACAGACGGCCTGCCTCTGAGATCCAAAACATCGACTGCTCACAGCCCGCCAGCGGCGTTTCTGACAGGTGCAGTCGCCCACTCTTTGTCAATTTGTGCTTCAGCTTGAAGGCTTTGTGATGCCACCCACTGTCACGTAGTATATGCTCCAGTGCACATTCAAGTATTCTCTCATGTCCCTCTGCCTCCACAGCTGCAATGGGAAAAACAGCTGTATTGTCAAAGTGGACAACTCGATGTTTGGAGACCCCTGTGTCGGCACTTACAAGTACCTGGAGGTGGCTTATGTATGTGAATGTAAGTAGCTGGAAGGCCAGTTAGCACTGTTTTCACACTGCCGATGCTATCAATCCAAAATTAATACATTTTTAGTGCTGCTAGATTGGTTCTTCATAAAAGAAACAATGAGCTGTGCTGATGAAGTGTAAAATGCAGTATTCTTGCCATCCTGCAGAAACACAACATTTTGCACAACCAGTCACTTAGATATTTATCCGAATCTTTCATCCGTTTGTTTTTGCAGATCCATCTACCATTCCAAAGGAGTCTGTGTAAATATGATGTAACCACAATAAGATCACAATAAACATGTAATAAATAAAATATATTCAATCTGCGGCATGTGGCTGTCATGGTTTGTGATTCGTTTTATTGTTTTGTTATTGTGTGAATGATTATTGAACAGAAATCTACAGAAATGTGGACGAGCAAAGCTCCACTGGAGTGACTCTTAGTGAGCAATATTTTTTAGGTTTTCCAGGAAGTTCAGAGACAAAAATAAAATAACATTAGGGGCTGTGGAGTGCTCCAGGTAGTCATGACAAAATTAAGTTGTGTGCAAGTTTTCAGAGAGGACTATATATATATATATATATATATATATATATATATCTTAAGGACAAAGAGCTCTCCTTCAAGAGATTTAAAAAAAAAAAAAAGTGGGCTTTTGGGCACTTGTTGGGCTTGTCATTGAGTCATGTTAATTGCATGTTCACTCTTCCTGTCAGCTGGATAGTGTCAGGGTTCGTCGTGGCTCGGGACCCAAAAGCAGACGCGGGCGAAACAGGAGTTGGTGAGAAACAACAAAAAGGTTTATTAACTGTCACAGCCAGGCAAAAACGAGAAAAAACAAAGAATGTACTCAGCCGCTCCTCCTGGCGGCTCTCGTGGCTGGCTCGTGACGGGTAGCTTCGCTGAAGCTCTCGTAGCTCGGCTCGCTGATGACCTCGTAGCTCGGCTCGCTGACGCTCTCGTAGCACGGCTCGTTGAAGCTCTCGTAGCTCGGCTCGCTGACGACCTCGTAGCTCGGCTCGCTGAAGTTCTCGTAGCTCGGCTCGCTGACGACCTCGTAGCTCGGCTCGCTGAAGTTCTCGTAGCTCGGCTCGCTGATGACCTCGTAGCTCGGCTCGCTGACGACCTCGTAGCTCGGCTCGCTGAAGCTCTCGTAGCTCGGCTCGCTGAAGCTCTTGTAATTCGGCTCGCTGAAGCTCTCGTGACTCGGCTCGCTGAAGCTCTCGTGACTCGGCTCGCTGAAGCTTCTCGTGACTCGGCTCGCTGACGCTCCGGACAGGGGCAGTTGCCGTAATCACCCGACACCTGAGTTCCGGGAGGAAGCTGGCTTTAACCGCCATTAACGAGCCGGGATGAGTTGCAGCTGTGGGCGGTGGAAGCACTCCTCCCGCCTGTACCGCATCCGCCTGATTAACACACAGACACACACACACAACTTGGCCGTAGCCAGAGTTACCGTGGCCCCACCTGGCGGTGGTGCCCTCCGGGTCCTCACAGTACCCCCCCCTCCCAACGACGCCTCCTGGCGTCCACGGAACTGCCGGGCCAGGGTGGGTGGAGGGGGCCCGGTAGGAGGGCCAAAACCCTTGCGACCACCGACCTCCCAAAACAACAAAACAAAAAAAACAACAACCCGAAACCAGGACAAGACCTGCAAGCACGGGAGGACGAGCCGGAGGACGGGCCGAAGAACGGCCACCCGGCGGGGACTCAGGGGGACGGGCCGGAGGACGAGCCCCAGGCGGGGACGCAGGGGGACGGGCCGGAGGACGAGCCCCAGGCGGGGACGCAGGGGGACGGGCCGGAGGACGAGCCCCAGGCGGGGACTCAGGGGGACGGGCCGGAGGACGAGCCCCAGGCGGGGACTCAGGGGGACGGGCCGGAGGACGGCCCCCAGGCGGAGACTCAGGAGGACGGGCCGGAGGACGGCCACCAGACGGAGACTCAGGAGGCCGTGCCGGCGGACGGGACCAACCAACCCTAAACGCGGGACGGGACCCACCAACCCTAGACTCGGGACGGGACCCACCAACCCTAGACTCGAGACGGGACTCAACCGGACGGAACTTGGGACGGGACCCACCAACCCTAGACTCGAGACGGGACTCAACCGGACGGAACTTGGGACGGGACTGGACCGGACAGGACTCGTGACGGGACTTAACCGGACGGAACTTGGGACGGGACTCGGGACGGGACTTAACCGGACGGAACTCGGGATGGAACTCGGGACGGGACTTCACCGGACGGGACTCGGGACGGGACTCGACCGGACGGGACTCGGGACGGGACTCGACCGGACGGAACTCGGGACGGGACTCGACCGGACGGAACTCGGGACGGGACTCGACCGGACGGAACTCGGGACGGGACTCGACCGGACGGAACTCGGGACGGGACTCGACCGGACGGAACTCGGGACGGGACTCGACCGGACGGAACTCGGGACGGGACTCGACCGGACGGAACTCGGGACGGGACTCGACCGGACGGAACTTGGGACGGGACTCAACCGGACGGAACTCGGGACGAGTGTCGGCCGGACCGCCGACCGGACTCGAGGGACATGCGCCGGCCGGACCGCCGACCGGACTCGAGGGACATGTGTCGGCCGGACCGCCGACCGGACTCGAGGGACATGTGTCGGCCGGACCGCCGACGGGACTCGTGAAACGGGCGTCGGCCGGACCGCCGACGGGACTCGTGAAACGGGCGTCGGCCGGACCGCCGACGGGACTCGTGAAACGGGCGTCGGCCGGACCGCCGACGGGACTCGTGAAACGGGCGTCGGCCGGACCGCCGACGGGACTCGTGAAACGGGCGTCGGCCGGACCGCCGACGGGACTCGTGAAACGGGCGTCGGCCGGACCGCCGACGGGACTCGTGAAACGGGCGTCGGCCGGACCGCCGACGGGACTCGTGAAACGGGCGTCGGCCGGACCGCCGACGGGACTCGTGAAACGGGCGTCGGCCGGACCGCCGACGGGACTCGTGAAACGGGCGTCGGCCGGACCGCCGACGGGACTCGTGAAACGGGCGTCGGCCGGACCGCCGACGGGGCAGGTGGGGGAGCTGGGACCGGGGCTAGCATCGTGACGGGACACGGGACCGGGGCTGACAGCGGCACAGGGGCAGAGACTGGGACCGGGGCTGAACGCGACACGGTGGCAAAAACTGGGCCCGGGGCTGAAAGCGACACGGTGGCAAAAACTGGGCTCGGGGCTGGCAGCGGCACGGGGGCAGAAACTGGGACCGGGGCTGAACGCGACACGGTGGCAAAAACTGGGCCCGGGGCTGAACGCGACACGGTGGCAAAAACTGGGCTCGGGGCTGGCAGCGGCACAGGGACAGAAACTGGGACCGGGGCTAAACGCAACACGGTGGCAGAAACTGGGCTCGGAGCTGGCAGCGGCACGGGGGCAGAAACTGGGACCGGGGCTGACAGTGGCACGGGGGCAGAAACTGGGACCGGGGCTGAACGCGACAGGACACGGGGAGCTGGAGTCGGCCGGGACGCCGACAGGACACGAGGAGCGGGAGTCGGCCGGGGCGCCGACAAGACACGGGGAGCGGGAGTCGGCCGGGGCGCCGACAAGACCCGGGGAGCTGGAGTCGGCCGGGGCGCCGACAAGACACGGGGAGCTGGAGTCGGCCGGGGCGCCGACAAGACACGGGGAGCTGGAGTCCCGGCAATCGGCGGGTCCCGGGCAGCTGGGGTGACCGGCTTCTCCACGGTGGCCTTCCGAACCTTCCGCCGGCGTCGACGACGCGAGGTCCCAGGCTCCGGGGCCGGGGCTAGCAAGTCGTACAGGGGTGTCCAGGCGATTCCGGAGTCACGGGCCTCGGGCGAGAGCCGCCTCCACCCGGTCACAATCGGGGCCTGGCGAGTCCTCCCCCGGCGTCGAGAGTCCGAGGTTCCGGCCCAGGGATTGAGCGCGAAGTCCTCGTCCTCCTCCTCACTGTGCTCCTGGTACCAGGAGTCCTCATCTGACTCCAGATTAGGGTCCTTGTACCTGGGGTCATAATATTGGTCGTGGTAACCCAGGCTATTACCCTGAGCATCACAAAAATATAACCGTGTGGTTTTTCCACCAAACATCTCCACACCCGAAAACAGGGAAGGGGGGAAAAGAAAAGAAAAAAGTTGCCGGCTGTGTCCAAATTACACCCGGGTCTGCTGGGTCCTTACTGTGGTCGGGTGATTCTATCAGGGTTCGTCGTGGCTCGGGACCCAAAAGCAGACGCGGGCGAAACAGGAGTTGGTGAGAAACAACAAAAAGGTTTATTAACTGTCACAGCCAGGCAAAAACGAGAAAAAACAAAGAATGTACTCAGCCGCTCCTCCTGGCGGCTCTCGTGGCTGGCTCGTGACGGGTAGCTTCGCTGAAGCTCTCGTAGCTCGGCTCGCTGATGACCTCGTAGCTCGGCTCGCTGACGCTCTCGTAGCACGGCTCGTTGAAGCTCTCGTAGCTCGGCTCGCTGACGACCTCGTAGCTCGGCTCGCTGAAGTTCTCGTAGCTCGGCTCGCTGACGACCTCGTAGCTCGGCTCGCTGACGACCTCGTAGCTCGGCTCGCTGACGACCTCGTAGCTCGGCTCGCTGAAGCTCTCGTAGCTCGGCTCGCTGAAGCTCTTGTAATTCGGCTCGCTGAAGCTCTCGTGACTCGGCTCGCTGAAGCTCTCGTGACTCGGCTCGCTGAAGCTTCTCGTGACTCGGCTCGCTGACGCTCCGGACAGGGGCAGTTGCCGTAATCACCCGACACCTGAGTTCCGGGAGGAAGCTGGCTTTAACCGCCATTAACGAGCCGGGATGAGTTGCAGCTGTGGGCGGTGGAAGCACTCCTCCCGCCTGTACCGCATCCGCCTGATTAACACACAGACACACACACACAACTTGGCCGTAGCCAGAGTTACCGTGGCCCCACCTGGCGGTGGTGCCCTCCGGGTCCTCACAGATAGATGCCAGTTGTGCAAGATCAAGATATTGTTTTGACCCAAGTACACCCTTTGAACATTGCAGTATAAATACAAGTGTGACTGTTCTTGCAAACAGTCATTAATTATTTGAATGTTACATTTTTCTGTCAGCTGGAAAGATGCCAGTTGCACAAGATTAAGCTATAATTTTGAGGCGAAGACACCCTTTGGATTTTGCAGTATAAATAGAGTGTGTCTGTTCCAAATACCATCACGGTGCACCACAGCCTGGATCTTCTAAAACCATGTTCAGCTTCAGACTCAGCACCACACTGCGTGACTGTTGTTATCATTGTGACTGTTAAAGGCATTCATGACGCACCGCAGAGTCCAAGACAAATTTCCCTGAGCGGGACAATAAAGTTCATTTTGATTTTGATTTGATTTGACTACACAATTAACTGGCAACTAGAACAATTTTGTGATTTGCGATGTGATTTATAAGTAGGAATTAAAACTTCCACTGTCTTGCTGAAGAAGCTAATAGCTGTTAATACTTGACTGGAGTTTAGGGTGCTGGATGGTAGCAGCTGGAGGAAAGTCGACCCACCAAATAATCAGTATTGCTGCTCCATGAGAAATGCACTTCTTTTTGTCAGGCACTTAAAAAGGTCCTGGGGGGACATCTGTGTCAGTTTATTTGCCATAATACATTTAAACCTGGACAATGTGATGCTGTATTTAGTCTTTTTGTCATAGAAAGACATATTTACAATCATCACAGTCATTTTTGAAAGTGTTCTTTTCAGTTTGACAAGTTACCCTTCCATCATTTTGTGTGGTTGCATTTCTGAAGTCCATGCCTCTAAAACATCTGATTTCACAGTTTGTATAATCAGCCTTTCTCCTCTGGCCTTATTAGAAGATGAGGGGATGGACTGAATCAGGTACTTCAGCTTGAACAGTTTATGGTCAGGCATCACATAAAAAAAAGAGGGTTGAGAGAACCCTGCTCTTTTTTTTAGCCTTGAAAGTATAGCTATATTTAGCATTCAGAGCATAAATCTAGCAGCAAACAACTGTTATCTATGTGTAAAGTTATAGTGGAGTACTGTCAGCCTGAGAAAAGAGTGGAGGCACTGCGCTCATTTATTCAGAGTTGGGGTCCCTTTGCTAATGACTCTGCTGCAACTTAGTATGTGTAGCAGGTTCACGCTCGTTCCCGGGTTCGTTGTAAGGACCACAGACGATGCAGGTAGGTTGAGATACTTTTATTGTCAAACTTCCACTCAACAGCTCGGGCTCTCTCTCTCTGCTCACACGACAGAGCTTGTTCCAGCTCACACGCCTGGGCTCCATTCCTCCCCAGCTGTTCTCACTGCCGGGTATTTAAGGGCGCGGTCCCTGCCACACACACACACACACACACACACACACACACACACACACACACACACACACACACACACACACACACACACACACACACACACACACACACACACACACACACACACACACACACACACACACACACACACCTCAGTCCCAGGTGCGGCTCGTTCACCCTAATTGCCCGCACCTGTTCCCAGAGCCGCCCTTCTCTCTCCCCCTCTGCAGCCGTGCTAAATCACGCCCGTGCCCCACAGTATGGTAGGATGATTTATTTCCCATTAATAATATGATGAAATGGTCATTATCCTGTCTGAGAAACACCAACATATGCTTGTTAGAAAACTTTCATATTCCACATTTATGAATGTGTCATTTAAAAAGTGCAGGTTTAGCAGCTTTATTATTATTATTTTTTACCTGCATTCAACATCTACATTAACACGTCTCAGCAGGAATAGCACAGGTATTAGAGATGACACTAATTATGACAAGGCCTTCCTACAGATGTTAACTCAGTCTCAGTATCATGGCCTACTGGGGACAGAACGGAGTCATCGCTAATGTTAGTAACACCTGTGCTTTTCCTGCTTTGACATGTCAGAATGTCTGCTGTGAAAAAAATGTTATACTTTGATAAAGATTTTTTATTTTTTATGTTAAACGAGACTTTGTAACTTCAGCTTATGTTTCGCGGACACAGTTTGACAGCGATGTTTCTTTTCCAGTGCTGGCAGCAACATGTTCTCTCCTGGCAGCAGGTAAATATCTGAGTGCTTTCATAAATGATGATTCTTGCACGCGTTTTCCTCGTACAGGATGTGGCTTGAACGAACGCATTTCAACTAATGCTTTTGCATCCTTTATTTGAGTTGTTTCCACAGAGAGGGTCGTCACATGTGCCAGCAGCAGCGATGTCCATCGCCTGAGCTGCGGTATGGCAAAACTCTCACATACAAACAAACAAACATAATGGAGAGATTTGTCCTGTTTCTAGATTTCTCATGTGATGTGTTGCAGATATCGGAGTGATCGGCGTGCAAGCAGCACTGTATGGACGTGCAGACAGTGAGACCTGCTCTAAGGGAAGACCTAAGAAACAGCTTGCCAATACGAAGTGCTCCCTGAAGGGCACATTGGAAGACCTCAAGAGAAGGTACACATTACCTGCACAGGAATTGAAAATAAATATAATGTTGTTATTGCACATATTCTTAATGTGGATACTAATGGAAATGAGTCTCAGAATCAGGTCAAGGATTCAATGTCACTGCAGGCTTAAAAAAAAAAAAGTAGTAATAATTTAGTGGTTCAAATTTGAGGCAATCAAGTTCATCCATCCATCATCTGAACCGCTTATCCTGTTTGGGGTCGCGGGGCACTGGAGCCGATCCCAGCTGTCATTGGGCGAAGGCAGGGTACACCCTGGACAAGTCGCCAGTCTATCCAGGGCTCAAGTTCATGTATATTTTATTATTGTCACATATGGAAGTCGTATTTTGTTCTATGCATTCTCTTTTGAAAATAAATATGTTGTTATTGCACGTATACTAAATGTGGATACTGCTGGAAATGAGTCTCAGAATCAGGTCAAGGATTCAATGTCACTGCAACTGTAGTGCAATGTAGAAACTTAATGGTTGAGTTGGTGTCAATAGAGTTCATGTATATTTGATTATTGTCACATATTGAACACGTATTTTGTTGGGTGCATTCTCCTACTGAGGCTTTGTGATTGATTAGTGTGTCAGATTTCTCTTTGACTTTAATATGTCAACAAAATGAAACAATAGACTGGGCATCAACAAATTTGAAACCTGGCTTTATACAATATTCAGGTTTCTATTTTTGAACCATATCTGACGGGACAATGCCTCATTTGCACTTTTAAACAGGACGTGTCAGATAACTCAACGTGAGTAATCAGCCGTGGTATCATCTAGTTTAAATGTTTATCCTCTCACCTCAATGTGTTTCCTGCAGGTGTAATGGCAAAAGGAAGTGTGACCTGAACACAAGCGTCGTTCATACCTCTGATCCCTGCCCTGGCACCGCCAAATACCTGGAAACCACCTACACCTGTTTCTCAGCAAGTCAGTCACATGTCTGCATGAAACTAACCGAGAAAGAAAATCTGCATGTTTTATTGTGCGATGTCTAATGTGATTCACTCGTGTTACTTTGACAGTTCATCTTGTTGCATGTGAGAACTCTTTCATACACCTCCAGTGCAGTAAGATATATATTTTTTTTATCATTCATGGTGGATTAAGCATAATTACATTTTGAATGCATCAGACCTCTCCGTCTTCTTCACATTGCCAATTGTTCCTCCTCTTTTAGATGTAGGACAGGTCATTTTTGTGTACGGGGCCAACTATGGACGCCGTGACCGGACCACCTGCATTTCTAATCGGCCCGCCTCTCAGATTAAAAATGATTTATGCTCAAATAAAAGGGTCTCTTCATCTGTGGATCAGTGGTTAGCAGGTCTCTCTTTCAATCAGAGGAACAGTGGTTCGATCCCCGGCTCCGGTAGTCCATGTCGACGTGTCCTTGAGCAAGACACTTACCCTAATTGCTCACCGTTGCTGTGTCTACGGTCTACTGTATATCATGTCGCTTTGGATAAAAAGCATCAGCTAAATGTAATGTAAAATCCCACTGACAAAGTGTCTGACAGGTACAGCTGCACACCCATTGCTAAATATAAAGATTAAATCCGGATCTCAAGAAACAATTTCCAGTAGCACTTTATAATAAGTACACACTATTTATTTATTATTCAAACATGAATCCTCATTAGTAACTCATTAGTATGCAATTCATAAACACATTTATACATGTTTAATTCTTGATTAATAAGCTTGGGGTTTCATACTTTATAAATGATGGCTTCCCCATTTGTAAACTAAGTAGCATCCATCCATCCATCCATTTTCCACCGCTTATCCGGGGTGGGGTCTCGGTGGCAGCAGGTCCAGCAGGCTGACCCAGACTTCTCTCTCACCCACAACATCTACAAGCTCATTCTGGGGGATCCCGAGGCGTTCCCAGGCCAGCTGGGAGATATAATCCCTCCAGTGTGTCCTGGGTCTTCCCCGGGGCCTCCTACCAGTTGGACGTGCCTGGAAAACCTCTAAAGGGAGGCGTCCTGGAGGCATCCTAATTAGATGCCCGAACCACCTCAGCTGACTCCTTTTGACACGAAGGAGTAGCGGCTCGACTTCAAGCTCCCTCCTGATGTCCGAGCTCCTTACCCTATCTCTAAGGCTGAGCCCGGCCACTCTACGGAGGAAACTCATTTCGGCCGCTTGTATCCGCGACCTCGTTCTTTCGGACACGATCCAAAGCTCGTGACCATAGGTGAGGGTTGGGACGTAGACCGACCAGTAAATTGAGAGCTTCGCCTTCCGGCTCAGCTCCTTCTTCACCAAGACGGCCCGGTGCAACGCCTGCTTTACTGCTGCAGCCGCACCGATACGCCTGTCGATCTCCCGCTCCATTTTACCCTCACTCGTGAACAAGACCCCGAGATACTTGAACTCCTTCGCTTGTGGTAGGCACTCTGTCCCCACCCGGAGGGAGCAATCCACCGGTTTCCGGCAGAGCACCATGGCCTCAGATTTCGTGGTGCTGACTCTCATCCCCGCCGCTTCACACTCGGCTGCAAAACTAAGTAGCAGTTACTACTCATTAGTTAATTATTAGTTTAGTATTAGTTAAGCATGTTCTGTGACCTAAAGTAAAGACTATTCATGCTTTACAAAGCATTTATAAGCAGTGCCTCAAAGCTAGCAGAAGTCTCAATTATCTTTTCAACAGAAAAGGGAAATGGACACAACACAAAGTGATAAAGAACATTAATATGATGGTGCTCAGGGGCCATGCCCGTCAGTGGCACGAGTGTTCCATAGTTTGTTGGCACATAGCTACATATTATTGAATAGTGTCAAATATCTGAAATATGTCACATTAGGCATTAATGGTAAAAAATAAATGCTATTAATAATTTAAGTAATAGAACAGGATTTTGTGATTTGTTTTAATGTGCTTTGGATATAACAATATATAATATGTTAGCTAAATATCATTGAATCAACCAAATTAAATGAGCAGATCTTAATTATTCTTCGTATTGTCCATATATGTCACACCATATTTTTCGTGAAATCTTTACGTTAAATCCCTGATGTGACGTATGTGTTACACCGATTTATATCCGATTTGTTTTGTATTGGTTTCTTCAAGAAAGAGCTCACTGCAGGTTCAATATATTAAAGGGCATGTTATGTAAGCATTATCATTCTTAAATGGGTGAATCTTATCTTTAACAATGAAAAACAAGCTTTTTTTATTTTATTTTTTAAAATCTAGCACTTCCTTCAGCTCTGTCACAACCTGGAGCAGCCATCTTGGAAAGGTTGTTAAGAAACACAAAATCGACTTCCGTTGGAGAGGGATATGGAGTAGTCGCACGCGTCGCACCCTCCCGTAACTTTTTCTATTACAACCTTTTTTTCCCCCCCAAAAAAGTCAATTAATAGCTTGTACAAAGGCAAGTACTGTCCTTTATCCTGACCATGACCAGCAAAAGTAAGCCGAGCAGGGAGGGAAGACTCTAAGAAAGACGACCCGACGCCCCAGGCTGCTCAGGTTAGCATATCGGACCTCACTAGCTTGCTGGAGGAACACCGCAAATCGATATCATCTGCCCTCTCTGCCGAACTCAAAGCTTCGTTCTCGTCTCTTGAATCGAAACTAGATGCGATTCAAGCCACAGTGAGCGTGAATGGTGAGCGAATCGCAAGTTTGGAGACTAACGCCAACTTAATCGAAGACCGCTTTCGGGCCCTCGAGTCCTCATGCGCCACGCTAACCGAGCTATGTACCAAGCTCAAAGCTAAAAACACGAACCTGGAGGGGCGTAGCCGACGAAATAATCTGAGGATTATTGGGCTGCCGGAATCCATTGAAGGACCGAGACCCACAAGCTTCTTTTCTGACGCCCTGGTGAAGATACTTGGAGTCGATGTGCTGGAGACCGCCCCAGAGTTGGACCGGGCTCACCGAACATTTGCAGCTAAACCGCGGCAAGGAGACAGACCCAGACCGGTGATTGTGTGCTTTCACCGACATCAGACCAAGGACCTGGTGATCCGAGAAGCCCGAAAGCGAAGGAACAAACTCAAATACAGGGACACTCCGGTACGCATCTATGAGGACTACTGCCCCGACGTCCTGGAGCAGCGGGCAGCGTACCGCGACACCATGGCGGTACTTTACAACTTGGGCTTGCGACCAGCTCTACTATACCCGGCGAGACTTCAAATCACCGACAAAGATGGTAATAAGAGACGTTTCTCATCAGCCAAAGAAGCCACCGCCTTTGTCGGAACTCGACTGGACTCATAATGACTGCGACCCACTAAAACGAGGCGCAGCCCTCGGTCCGAAAGTTGGCGTTATTTTCAATCCAACCTGGTTATGGTGGTAAGAGTTTTGTTACAACCGTTTTGCGTTGACAGTACTTTACATTGTTATTATTAAACAATAATTTGCTTTCAATCTATGCCTGCACCTGCTATGGGGGACACTGTACATTGGGGACTGCGACCAATAGACAGGTAGTAGTATAAAAACAGGAAGCCTTAGAAGATTAGGGAATTGCTATTGTTCCCACGGTTTATTTTATGGGTATGTGTGTTGTTGTTTGTGTTTTTTTATTTTTTGTTGTTGTTGTCCCCCCCCCCCCTCGCGGGCGTCTTGGTCGCACAATTGCATGACCCATGCATAGCGCCATGACATTTACAAACAGAGGCTGCAGATTTGTCTCATGGAACGTTAAGGGAGTTAATGGAGCTGTCAAAAGAGGCCAGGTATTGTCACACATTCAACATCTTAAAGGAGATATTATTTTTCTTCAAGAAACTCATCTTAAGTCCTCCATCTCACGCATTAAAAGACCGTGGATGAATGTTATATTTCATTCCAAGTTTTCAAATAGATCAAGGGGGGCAGCCATTATCATTGGCAAAAATGTAGCATTTGAACTTTCAAAAGTAGTTGAAGACCCGAATGGCCGCTTTGTAGCAGCCTCAGGTAAACTATTCAATACCCCTGTGATATTAGCAAGTATTTATGCCCCTGTCTGGGATGATGTAAGATTTATCAGCCACCTCTTCTCATCTCTCCCTGACATAGACAGCCATCAAATGATCCTGGGAGGTGACTTTAATCTTATTCAGGACCCCAGTCTAGACAGATCCTCCTCCAGACAACACACCCTCTCAAATTCGGCAACGGCACTAAAGACATTTACAGAACAACTTGGACTCAGTGACCCATGGCGATCCGCTAACCCATCCGCAAGAGCCTTTTCCTTTTTCTCCCATGTTCATCACACGTATTCGAGAATTGACTTTTTCCTCATGGACAATAGACTTTTACACTGGACCAACTCCAGTACTTACCACAGTATTGTGATCTCAGACCATGCCCCTACTTCAATTGACATATGTTTCCCTAATCACAGTTTTTTACCAAGACAGTGGAGACTGTGTCCCACAACGCTATCTGACAAGCAATTTAAAAGACTCTTCTCAGAAGAAATTTCAATTTTTCTACAGATCAATGACACCCCCGACATTGCTAGTGGAGTTCTTTGGGAGGCATGTAAGGCATACCTACGGGGCCAAGCTATCTCATACGCCGCATACAACCCTTTGGACTCGATCCCATTCCCTAAAATCAGTGAGGCCATGCCTGACAATCTTGGTGCTCAGATCTCAATTATGGAAGTGCAGGAGGCAATTAAAGTACTACAAAATGGTAAATCACCAGGCCCGGATGGGTTCATAGTTGAATTTTACAAAACATACTCTGATCTAGTCTCCCCACTGCTAACAAAAGTATATAATGAATCATTTACAAAAGGAAAACTGCCCCCAACACTATCCGAAGCCACCATTTGTCTCCTTCTAAAAAAGGAGAAAGACCCTCTATTATGTAGAAACTACAGGCCCATATCCCTTTTGAATGTTGACCAGAAGATTTTAGCCAAGGTTCTAGCTACACGTCTGCAGGGAGCTCTCCCATCTCTGATCTCCGATGACCAAACGGGCTTCATGGCAGGACGGAGCTCCTCACACAACACGAGGCGGCTGCTTAACATACTCTGCACACCAAATCATGACACCCCTGAGGTCATAGTATCTTTAGATGCGGAGAAAGCCTTTGACAGAGTTGAGTGGAAATATCTGTATTACATTTTGGGAAGGTTTGGCTTCAGTCCAGAATTTATAGGCTGGATTGAATTGCTATATAACTCTCCAACTGCCACCATTGTCACTAACGGTGTAAAATCCCACCCTTTCACTTTATGCCGTGGCACCAGACAAGGTTGTCCCCTCTCGCCCCTTCTATTCGCTTTGGCTATTGAACCTTTAGCCATTTGGCTCTGGGGGGAGGAAGGATTTGAGGGTATCTCCAGGATGGGATTCACACAAACTATCACTGTATGCGGATGACCTCTTGTTATATGTCTCCAATCCCGTCTCATCCCTTTCAGTTGTGAAAGACATTTTACTCAAATTCGGTAAATATTCTGGTTATAAATTAAACTTTCATAAAAGTGAACTTCTCCCCATGAATGCACAGGCCAAGACACTACCAAAATCTATTTTTCCATTTAGGGTGACCACTGAAGGATTTAGATACCTAGGGGTGGTCATCACACCATTAATTAAAGACCTCTTCGACAAAAACTTTCGCCCTCTTGTTGACAGTTGTAAGTCCGATATGACACGATGGTCTGCTCTCCCCCTGTCCCTAATTGGCCGCGTCAACCTCATAAAAATGGTAATTCTCCCCAAATTCCTATATTTGTTTCAACATATTCCAATTTTGATGAAGAAATAATTTTTTCGCCAACTAGATCAGACTATCTCCTCATTTCTTTGGGCTAACAAACCCCCTCGTATTAAGAAAGCAGTCCTACAACTTCCCAAAGAGTCAGGCGGATTAGCTTTACCCAATTTCATTCAATACTACTGGGCCTGCAACATTGATAAGATACGTCACTGGATGGATGACGGGCAAACAAACAGCCCCTTGTGGGCCCAAATGGAACTAGCCTCTTCCAAATTTTCCCTCCACTCCCTCATCACGGCGCGACTGCCACTTAAAACTCCTGGAATCTCAGAAAACCCAATAGTCACTAACTCTCTCAACATCTGGATACAATTCCGCAAACATTTTGGGCTGAACAAACCCTCTGCTCTGGCTCCAATCTCTAGAAACCACTTATTCTCACCTTCAACATCTGACCCCACCTTTTATGCGTGGCGCGACAAAGGCTTACGTCAAATTGGAGATTTTTATAAAGGGCACTTTTCTGATTTTGCAGGACTGTCATCTAGGTTCCATTTGCCTAAATCTAACTTCTTCCGCTTTCTGCAGATTAGACACTTTATTAAAACGGAATATCCTCACTTCCCTAATCACCCTCCAGGATCTATGGTTGACTCCTTGCTTACTCTAGAGCCAGCGCAAAAACGCTCAATCTCAATTATCTATGGTTCCATTGACTCCCTTAATCCGGATCAGACATCTCATCTGAGACAGACCTGGGAAAGAGAAATTGGTAAACCAGTATCTGACAACCGCTGGGCTCGCACTCTGGCCTTAACCCACTCTTCCTCTATTTGTGCAAGACATGGGCTACTACAATGCAAGATTTTGTTCCACGTTCACTATACAAATGCCCGTCTAGCCAAAATTTACCGGAATACCAATGACAGCTGCAACAGGTGCAAACTATCACCCGCCAACCATACACATATGTTTTGGTCATGCTCTAAATTAAAAGAGTTCTGGGATAAAATATTCAACACACTTGGGACGGTACTAGGCATAACACTAAGCCCTGATCCCCTCACAGCTCTATTTGGAACACAGCCGCTGGAAGTAACTGATCTGCCGCCCAAAGGCCGACGCATCCTGGCCTTTACGACACTCTTAGCTAGACGCCTCATACTACTCCAGTGGAAACACATTCTCCCGCCCTCACATAACAGTTGGTTAACTGAGATCCTAAATCTAAAACTCGAAAAAATCTGATTCTCACTCAGAGACTCCAGTGAATCCTTCGAAGGGACTTGGGAACCTTTCATAAAGTACTTAAACGATGCTGAAATTAAAAAAGTAAACTGACAGAGACCCCCCCCCCCTTTTTTTTTCTCCTTTTTTACTATATTATTTCTTTTAATTTCTATTATTATTTTCTATTTGTTGTGTTGGTATTGTGGCTGTATCGGGGATTTTTTGCCTTTTTTGCCTAGTACTTGTCTGAGTTATTTGTAAAATCAATAAAAAAGATTTAAAAAAAAAATAAAAAGAAACACAAAATCACATGATGTTTAGTAGGTGTCACTTAGGGACTTATGAGTTAAAATCAAGGATAAAGCTGTATAAGGAACTTTCCAGAACATTTAAAGGACGTGTGACACCTGTGTCACCGTGGGTCAACATGCTGAAATGTATACCAATAAACAAGCACGGAATTAAATACATTTGTCAGTTTGTCAATAGAGTTTGCCTATAGAGAAATAAAAAAAATAAACAAAGGCAGAATCTGGTTCCAAATACATAATTATACCATTATGATAGTCAGACCCACACAGGTATGTTAATTAGGCCAAATAATAGATCTTTGATCTTTCCTTTGTACATCTCTTTAAGATGCTGCCAACTCCAAAAATCACTCTGAACCTCAAAGCTTTTGGGAAAAACCCTCTGCTGTGCAGGAAGCGATGCAGTTTGTGCTCCCACTGTGTTTGGTCATTAGCATGAGCAGCGGCATATGAAATGATATGAATAAAAACAGGAGTACATTTTATTAAGTCTAAGTCAGACATTACTTGCGGTTGCTTAAAGGGGAAGTTACATTGTCGTAAGTTGATCGTAACACAAATCTTCCAGTTACTACAGACCAGTCCAAGTTAAAGGTGATGTGAGATAAACAAAAGTCCTCTAAGTACAGAAAACTGTTCTTCAGTTTGTAAATAATACACAATAAGTATATGTGATCAGACATTTTGACATTGATTGTGTTTTCAGGAAGCAGCAAAAAGATTTACCAACAACAAAGCTTTCCAAACACATTCACCAACAAGCAGCGCTTCAAATCGCAAAAACAAATTTTGGGATCAGATTTTCCTGTGATCCCTGTTGTAAAAAGATTTGTATCTAGTTGCATGTTGTCAAACCTTAGCCCAAATGTCCCACGATGTTAATCTTTTTAAATGACTTCATCTGCATGAGTGTAAATATCAGCGGTCACCTACAACATCTACCAAATGACGGTCAAGTTGCCGATGTTGCTGCAGAGGTCGGTCTTTGACGGGTAGACGACTTTCAGGTTCCTGTCCTGGTCCACCGTGCGGATCTGCTGCACCAGCAGCTCGCAGGAGGGCTCGCTGCTGGCGGCCGGGTCCTGCGGGCCCTCCCCTTCCCCATCTGACCCCGCCTCCTCCCGGTGCTCCGCCGTGAACTTGTTCAACTCTGCCATTTTCTGCGGTGAAACAGGGAAATGCAGTTTAAATGCCCCCGATATGAGATTTGAAATTCAAAGCATTAACATAGCCCTTTGCATGTTTTGTGATCAGAGCTTCTTTGTGCTTCGATCATGTAGCTGCTCCATCTGTGTGAGGGAGGGAGACAGTGGGCACAAGATTTGTCCCAAAGTCATACTATATACTAGTTCTATACAGTGTGGACTACATGCTAACATCGTCAATGAGTATCGTTGGAAAAGAAGAAGAGCCGGGCCTCTACATTGTCATGTATTTGGTCCAGATGACACACTTTCATGACGCTACATGTGGAACCTCATGATCAACTTTAGGATGAATCCAAATGTTTGTAGAGACCTAAAAGTGAAGTTTCATCTACTGACTCCATCAGGCCGAAATTCCCACGTGTCCACAGGAAACATACGAGTGAAACTAACTGAGCACGGAACATAAGGTTACCTTAAAACTATTGATTAAAACATGAATAGTGAATGAATTGGACTGAGACTGAAAATTAAGAGAAAGATAATGATGTTTTAACCAATGACCAAAATCATCAAAATACAATCCGTCAGCATTAACTTTTTAAGAAGTCGGATTGAACTTCTTATTTGTTTAGATAGAGAGATAGAGAGAGAGAAACTTACTACAATCAGAGCGTCCATAACATCTTTACAGGTCTGCAGGCTGGCTGCACTCGTCACCTCCAAGAACAACTCTTTGGTCGTCTTCTTGATCTGTAAAGTACAATCAGCTGATCATGTAATTATTTCTAGAACGTCATGAGAAGACAGAAACAAACTGCGGGCCTCAGTGGGACATGGCTTCATGCCAGACGTGTCGTCACCATCTCCACCAGCGAATCATGTGATCAGTCGCAACTGTGTCCGTGAGTGAATAAGTGAGTGTGCCCTTCTGTCTGTCCACGGCTAATCTCGCATTCTGCTGCAGCAAACTGCATAAGACTTTGGCTGGCCAGGTATGCTGCATGCTCAAGGACCTGTTGGGGTTACGGTGTCTCACAGTTTCTCAAAACACCTTTGAGGCTTTTGACGACTTTGAGCCAGCATTCATTGTTTTGAATTTGAAGGAAGTTGTGTTTTACTGCACTTTACAGCCCATTGGTTTGTTACGACAGCGATCTACTGGGAGCACCTCTGTAGTTGAGTTCATATTAGTTCAGCCATCACTCTCACCAGCTCACTCTGCTGCACCCACCCAATAAGCTCATTCTGTGCACCTGTTAGTCACATACACATCTCATCAGCTCCATCACTCTCACCTGTCCCCTCTGCTGCACCTATTCCCTTAAGTATTTAAGTTCCAGCTTCACTCAAACTCACTGCCAGAACGTTCTCCGCATTAATGCCAGACCCTCCAGCTATTATTCTCCGACTGTTCTCCTGTTGCCGACCCTGCCCGTTTAGACTTCCCCGCCTTGCCTCTGTCCCGGAACACCGCCATAGCCTTCTGTCCCCGACCACGAGACCTGCCTCAGCCCCTCTAGTTCCTGTTGGATTTTTCCCTCTCCTGGGCGGTTTTGTTAAACCTGCCTGGAATGAAGTTTGGTAACGGGATTCTTGGATCTTGTCGTACTGCATCTGGGTCCTTAACACCCTCCCAGTTACAGGATTCAGTTTTCTCAACTGACATCATATCCACAAGTATTCAATCTTCCCTTATGGGTGGACAGATTTGGGATAACCAGAAATAAAAAAGATATACACACACCTTGGTTTTCTCGCTGTTGGTAATAGGTGGGAATGAGATCACGTGCCCCTCTGCATCCACTAGGCAGGGATACATGGCTTTTCCTTGCAGAAGTTGCAGGTATCTGTAAAAAAACATTATAAAAAGAGGCTAAGCAAATGTAATAAATGCATAGCTGACGATATTCTATGATAAATGGAAGATTGAGAAAGATTCAACTCTCTCAGCTGTCACACACAGCAAAGATGCTTCGATTTAAAATTGAATTTGGCGCGTGACATTGAGCTTGCTCGGTTTTCCCGGCCTGTCGCTGTTAAAGTGACTTTTCTTAGCTTGCGATACCTCCTAATGTATAACGATTCATTGCTCAGTCAACACGGAGGTTGGAACAAATCAAACTAAAGCTGTGGTCCGACATACTTCTACTGCCCTCATGTGTTCAAACATTACTGCAAACCAAGTCAATACGTACGTCTTGTATACCACTTTAACGTTAGGTGTTTTATCATGTACTTTTATTTAGAAAATCGGTTTGCGTCTTCAACCCAGAGGGTTTTAACCAAAGCTCCTCTCCCTTGGCCCAGCCTGCGGTGAACCAGTGCGGGTCCACGCGAAAACACTTCCCCCTAAAGAGCTCATGTTGGACAGAAGAGTCGCAGGTTGTACTGACTTGTGGAGCCCAGTGACGTTCTGTCTCTTCTTCTGCTTCCTCAGCTCGTCCGCCTCCAGCTGAAGTTGTTTTATCAGCTCGACGGCCGTCATCTCTTTGCGACCCAGCGACACAACCTGGCAAATATTGTGATCTTAAGGGGACTTTTTTTTTTTTGGGGAGAGCTTTACAGTGACAATGGAAAATGACAAGAACTCACAAGATTCTGAATGCCAATAGAAATTGGAATATTTCATCCTTTATTCCTGTGAATGACATGTTTGCCATCTGACTGGCACGAGATTGGGATTAAAATGAGCCAACCAATTGCCGTTTGCGTACCTTCAGCTGGGTCGGCGCTTTGACATCATAAGTCAGTGGCGCTTTGATAAGCTGCACATCGTGAGTTGCAATGGTCGCGATGGTCCTTTTACCACACAAGTCATCATGAAGCTTTGTCTAGAAAAACAAGTGATTATTAGTTTTTTCGATGACTACATTGCACACTTATCAGTCACGCCCCACTAAAGCGGTCCGATGAATGCCCCCATGCAAGGGGTCTGACCTTACCTGGGCCATCAGGAACCGTTTGAGAGCATTCCCAGGCTTCAGGTTCATGCCGCGGACCACGCAGCACACCAAGTACGGTCGGACATCTTTCACCTCGGCACCCACCGTGACGGAGAGTGCAGTGGGACTGTCTGAAACATGGAGAATCCTCGCCACCATCTTGTTCAGTTCCTCCTCCTCCTCCTCGTCTTGGTCATCCGCCACCTTCTCCTTCTTCTTCCTCTGCTGCCTTTTCCCCTTGTCTGCCTTGCGACCCCCGTCCGCGTCAGCTCCTTCCTCTCCCTGTCTTCCTTTCCCCCTGAGGTATTCCAGGATGGACTTGGTCTGGCAGCCGTTGACCATCTTCTCCAGCCGCTTGTCGTTCAGCTTGTTGCCTTTGAAGTTGATCTCCTTTAGCTTGGAGCAGTCACTCAGTTCGGAGGGGATCTCCTTCAGCTTGTTGTTGGAGAGGTCCAGCACCTGAGGTGGACATAACAATGCGCATATGTTGAGTTTGGCACTGGGAAAAAGAGCATTGGAGACCCTTAAGGTTTTAAGTGTTATGTAAAGAAAAAAATAGACCAGAGTACACTGCATTTAAACTGGCACAGAGCCATACTTGCCACTCTTGTGTGGAGCTCAACCGACAAACTTTGTTTAAAAACGTGACATTGCCATGCTGCATTGCACATTAGCAAACGTGAAAACTCACTAGCTATAATTTCAGACACACAAAACACACGGATCGGTGTACATTTGATCCTCACAGAAACGCCCCCCCTCAGAGAAAACCGCCACTCAAAGACAGACTTTTGGAGAGATGGCTAATGACTGGCTGACGCCTGCCACACGCTTGCCACTGGGTGCCACAGGGTGCCAGTGCCACAAGGGGGAGCTCGCCCTTGCTGGACTTTGGTTTGGCGTCGAGTCCCAAACCCACCTTCAGGGCGGTTAGCTTGTGGACGTCTCCGCTCAGCTGCTCGATGCAGTTGTCGGAGGCTTCCAGCGTGCTGAGGCGATCCAGCCTCTCGGAGTAGAAGTCGTTGGGGAAACCGGTGAGCCGGTTCTTGGAGACGTTGATGACGGACAGCTTGGTGCACTGGCTCAGCCCCTCCGGCAGAACTTCAAGGCTGTTGCAGCTGACGTTGAGGGTGTTTAGCTCCTTCAACTGAGTGACCCCCTCCGGCAAAGCGCTCAGGTTGTTGGCCGAGAGGTCCAGGACCTTCAAGGACTTGAGCTTCCCGACGACATTCGGGACGGAGGAGAGCCGGTTCCTGCACAGGATGAGGCTCTGGAGGGTCGTCAGACGCTGGATGCCCTCGTGGATCTCTGTTAGACTCGGGCACTGGCTCACTTCCAGATAATTTAGCAGGGTGAGGGAATAGATGGCCGAGGCGAGCCCCCCGTTAGCGGAGATCCTCTCGTCGAAAGCCGGACCCTGAAACACCAGCTCACGCCTCTTCTCCGTGGCGGCTTTCTCTATTTCTGGCCAATTCTCCAAGTCATCCATGCTGACTGCTACACACCACTTCTCAAGGTAGCCGAGACGAGGAAATACGCGTACACCCGTTTTTATATTTCAAAATAAATCAGCACGTTTTTTAAATGTATTGGAATTAGAGTGCTTCTCTGAAAACCTAAATCAATACAGCATTTTGGGCCTGTGCATTTCTTTTTAATCAGTGACATTTTTGTTGTGTGTGTAATATGTATGTCACGAGTCTTGCATTTGCGTGCCCCTACAGATTTACTGCAAAATACTTTATTTTGAAGTCGACATGTTTGACTTCCTGTAGACGCCGGGCAATAACGGAAACGATGCTCTCCCTTCCGCCCGGGGGCCTAGAAGAAGTTGTGAATACGCGTTTCAATATGTATATTGCTTGTTGATCGATGCAACAGCTGATTAAAAATGTAGGTCGACACATAATACAACCAGATGGGAGGGTTCTGGTACAGTTGACTCAACGGCTAAAAAAACTTGCACGCATATAAAACTACATTTCCGACAATCCATTGAGAATGACGACGGGCCTGCTACTGCGCATGTCCGCGCTGGTTGTTGTCAGCGGTGGTTATGGAGATGCGATGGGTCTACGAGCTGTCAATAGTACTGTGATGTTCGCGGTAAGATATATCTTAAATACTCGCAAGAAAACTTCAGTTTACTCTAAAACGTGTATCGATAAAATGTAGGAGACAGCAAATAAAAGTTGTCAGGACAATTAGCTGGTCAAAAATAGATCTGAAATACAGCTAACGTCACTGAAGACTAGCTACGCTGATTGAGTCGTTAACTGTTAGCTAGCATTAACGCCCCCCCCCCCCCCCCCCCCCCCCCTACAGGTTCAAGTCTGTATGAGGGCTTCTCTGTCCTGCTCCTAACTAAAACCCTACCCGAGGGGGGCAGTGCGCGCCACGTCCAGGGTAGTTTATTTAACTTGAAGAGGTGGGAGACACACGCCAAACTGAATGCACTAAACTGGCCGTTTAATATGTCCCTGTGTCACAATAAACCCTTCAACACACCTTTAAGCCTCTAGCGTTTGCCATACTTAACGCAGCACGCACACATATTCACCACGTGCGTGATGAATTAAGTACTGTTAAGTATGATGTAACATTGCTACCCAACCAAAGCTTGTTAGTACTATGTTATTTTAATGTAAAAGTATTAGGACTGAAATAAATACATGTATTGTTTATATTCTGTTAAATAAAAAACAGATTTGTGTAATTTCCGTGTAATTGCTGACAAATTGTTGTGCATCACGTGGTCAAAGTCTAGTGACTAAACAGCTTTGGCTGTACATTACAGTTTGCCTTTTTCTATAAGCAATTTAGATGGACAGACTGCTGCGTCCTTTAGGATATTCTTTAAACATTGTTGGGTAAATTTGCCGGTAACAAAACTGATGCTTAAAATGTACTATTTTCCTTAATTATTCTTATATACACATATCCAAATATACACATGTGTTTCTCCAAAAAAATGTTTTCCCATTCAGAAGAAGAATCACAAAAACACTGCATGTCTATAACTGGCATAATTTAAATATGTAGCTATCTGATTATAGAATTAGTACACTGGACTGACCATCTGACCAAATATTAAATGCTATTGTTCTGTCTTTGTACAGTACAGTACTTGGTATTATATTTACACATTTCAGTCAGTAGGAAAAAAGAGGTGTCATACCCAGACAAAAAGTAGATGTAGTTTATAATTAGTTTGTCACTCATTGTCAGTAGAGCAGATCAAAAATAAATAAAATATATATACAATTACAGGCATGTCGAATGAATAAATAGAGTTTGCAATCACCGTCAATATCATCTTTACCTTCATCATTGTCACTAATTCAATTTCAGATATGAAAAATAAGAATAATTAAATTTCTTATTTGTGTTCTGTTAGTCTCCATCAGAGGGATGCCCCGGAAGATAGGATTCATGGTAGTCAACGCTTCAAGTCATGAGGACAACTTCAATGCTAAGGAGCTCATGGTCCATGCACCCACAGTCAATGGCTGGAGATCGAGCAGGTACATACTCAAAAACCTGATGTTTTGGTGAAAGGAGAATGGGGCGACTGTGGCTCAGTGGTTAGCAAGTCGGTCTTTCAATCAGAGGGTCGGTGGTTCGATCCCCGGCTCCGGCAGTCTTCGTCGTTGTGTCCTTGAGCAAGACACTTAACCCCTAATTGCTCACCGTTGCTGTGTCTACTGTATATCATGTAAGTCGCTTTGGATAAAACCGTCAGCTAAATGAAATGTAATGTAATGTAATGAGAAAAGCTGAAGATGTTGTCCGATTTAAAATTGTTGGGAATCATTCTAGATTTGAGTCAAAAAACATGTCAAAGAGGTGGCCAGTAGTATCCATTTTAACCTGGCTAACCTTCAAAAACATGTCACATTTATTCAAAGCAGCAGTTTTTCATTCATTTGGTCGACTTTCGTAAATGAACTCAATATTGTATGAATACAATATTCCACAGGCTGTGCTCCTACCCTCAGCACATCACCCTCCAGCTGGTGGAGAGAAGTAGGGTGAGGAAATTGCAGCTGCTGGCCCACCAGTACCTGATTCCAGCCAAGGTGGAGTTCCACATTGGAGACGCTCTCCCTGAAACTAGCACCTCAGGGTTCCCTGGGCAGCTTCGCAGACTCGGGTGAGACCTTTTGTGTATTTTTTACTAAAATTGCACAACATGGTGGAGGAGATTTGGATGATATGGCATACACAAACAGGTTGTTCTTACGTGTTTAGGAGTTTAAATGATTCATGCTTTCCGCTGGATTTTTTCTGGTATGGGCTGTCCCAAAACACATGCATGTTAGCCGTAAGGAATATGCCAGCCATTGCCCTTGCCCAAAGCAGTAGCTCACAATTGGAATTGTGCCCCTACATAATATCTAATATGAATTACTCCTCAGGGATAAACAACTTTAAATCATCACGGAATAAAAACGTAGAAATGCATCCGAGTCTTGTATATATCTCAGCAGAGGAGTTGAACTAAATAACATGTAATGTAATGTAATGTAACTGAAAAGCAACATTCAACCCCCTCTGCAGGTACGTGTCTTTGTCGGATAATGAGAAGACAGGCTTCAAAGCTCGGGAGCTGAAGTCCGTCCATGTAGACGCCATCGGAACGTATCTGAGAATAAGCTTCCATCGGAACCATGTCAACCATTACAACCACCACAATCAGGTAACAATGCATCGACACCACCTTTGTCTGATACAGTAGAATGATCAAAACTGTGAGTGTTGTTGTAAAAAATAATTTGGCTGATTTTTGCCTTCCAAGAACTAATTAGGTTACATTAAATATAAAAATCACGTTTATAATAAACTCACTCATAACAGCAACTCTAGGCGCAACCTTTTCTGTGAAATATGGTTTTCAAACATTTTAGTTTTAGATAAATTAAAGTAATTTATCGGCTATTTTTCTGGACTTTCCTTCCAGTGTTTGAAACACATAGAAGTAATTTTGTCTGGAAAAATCCAATTACGTGTCTTACTTTGACAAGTTGTGTGATGAATAACTGCTTTATGACACAAAAAAAGTAATTTCCTAATATCATCTTGCCAATTATACCCTCAACTTCATAAGCTTCATTTGCATTTTTAAGAGCGCATGCATGCAAATGATTAATGGAATAATCATTTAGTTGATTGACAGAACATTTATTCAAATATTTATCATGAGAATTGGGCTTATGATCAACCATCCCCAAATGCATTGAGGCTCTTCAACTGTTCAATGGTGGATCTGCTGATGACATACCTTTTCCAGATTTGTATCCTGAATTTGATTTGGAAATTAATCTTAAATTTCATAATTTCAATTTCAGTGAGCAATGTCGAGTTTTTTTTTTTTTAAACCTGCTTATAGATTATGCTGTTTTAGGGTGATGTTCTTTACGACAGCAAGACAATGCAGGATTGATACAAAATGATAACAATAAAAAAAAATATATATCAACGGCCTTATCCTTTAAGCTGGGGCTAAATTAGTTATTGTAACCCAACTCACCCATTTATCACATGCATTGACTTTTGATTTTCTCTCACAGTTCAGTTTAACCACCTCACCGCCATCTGTTTTCTGATGTGATTTCAGGTTGCTTTGGTGGCCATTAATGTTCTGGGAGATTCTTTGGACGGTGACGCTGTTAACACAATTGTAAGTTCTCATCAACTGCCACCCATCACTGTACTTACCTCTGCACTTCACTAGGTGGGGCTGTCATGCTGTGTTTATTTTTTAGCCATTGCCATGTTGTCATCAGTCAATTAGAATTGGGTTGATTGACGTTTCCTCATCCATCCCCTGACATTGCAGGCACGATGACAGTTTGAACTTTTGGCATGTTAATAATTTTTCTTTGCATATCGTATGTCTTTCTTTTTTTCCTCATACTACCTCTGTGATCTCTATTTTTTCCTGTTATGATGCTATTTGGTCTCTGCAACGTTGTACATGTTTAGTTATTTTGCTATAAGACCAAAAACACAACTACACAATATGCAAATTGACTGAAATACCCCTGAATAATGTGAGAGTTTCTGATTGAGCGTACCTGTGAGTTCTGAAGCAGTATTGATGGTGTGTTAGATCATTTTATGAGAAGGATACACTAGATTGTATGGGTGTCTTGTGTAGTATGAACTTGTACTGACTGATCCAAAGACACTGAAAAGGTGTGTCTATGTGCACACTTGTTTACCTGAATGGCTTGTGTGTGTAGCTGCATGTATACGTGTCAGGAATGTAGTAATGAGACACAAAGGGAGAGCAGTATGTAATCACACAGGAGGCCTTTAGTTAGCCAGTGTAATCGGATAGACCCGCAGACAGACAGGTCCTGGAGCAGAGAGAGCACCTTAAAACACACACACCCACGGGCACAGAGACATGGAAAGACAGGGACACACATTTGCAGAGATTCCAGTGAACAGGCTGTGTATTGTTGCTGCGCTAATCCGACTCCGAGCACCACCACCATCTTGCCCCGGGAGGGTCGGCTAGATCTTGTTCTCTTATATCTGTTCATGTGAGGGGAAGTTGTGTTTGTGCCGTCGAGGGACGTGGATGAAAAGTGGAATCTTGTTTAAGTTTCTATCGCTTTAAAAGTGTTGGTTTATCCAAATTATGAAGAACCCACCTCCCCCCCAACACCTTCTCACTTACTTCTTGGGAGTATCTAGCAATGCAGATCTGTCTTTGCACTCCGATGCAATGGAGGTGAATGAGATCGTGTTCATGGGGCTCATAGCACTAAAACGTGTGAGGGTTGATAGTAAACAGAAGCCTTTTCCCTGTCACAGAGATGCTGAAGCTGCTCCTTTGTAGCCTCCACTAACTCCCCATCATACTGTCCATCCTTTAAATGATGATGATGATGATGAAGTGTAATCTGATTTTCATTTTGATCTTTGTCCTCTTGGTTTGTTGGTTTTCCTGGTGTTTACATATTGCTGCACTAAACAGCAGTGTGACAGGCCTTTGACACAGCAGATATTTTGACTTGCCGTAGCAGGAAGAGCACAGGTGTCACTATTAGCACCAACGATGGCTCTGTTGTATATGCAAGCGTTATGGTAAGCCTCAACAGTGTGACGGTGAGCCAGCATGCACAATACCAGCTAAATGGAATTCTGCCGTCAGTCACTTCATTATTTACACCAGTGATTTTCCTATTCCACCATGTCAAGATGTGCTCCAGGAAAAAGGTCTAGACCTGACCGTCGTAATGGTGTAATTCTTTTTTTTTTTTTAAGAATTATGATCCCATACAGCAGTTACTTCTCATAAAAGAAAGAGATGTATCAAACAACTTTGTCATTGCTACTGGATATCCCTCAAACCCCACCCCATAATAATCCAACCATCCAACATCTAAACAAATACTAATAATAGTAGTATCTTCTGGAAACGCACATTTATTTATTTATTTCTTTAATGCTGTGCAAACTGCAGACTAAACTTCATACACCTCTATTATATCGGAGTGGAGGCGAAAAAAAGTATTTGCATGACATAACAGATGTGCTGGAGGCCAGTGCAAACATATTGGATCTAATTTGTGCCAATGACACTTCAAAATAGATGAGTTACACATTAAACCATCAGTTAACATGAAAACTGGAATGTATAAATGTCCTCCTTATAGTGTTGTATTGTATGAAATGGCTGCTCTTTTTCCTTTATGAATATATTTTAGCTTTTCATTTAAGTCAGAATAACTATAGTACATATACTACTACTACTACTACTTGAACTACTCATGAAGACAAGTGTTTAGGTTAGTTGGAGGTTAGAGGGCAGGGTTTATGATGACCGGTCACCTTAAAGCTAATGGGATTAGAAGACAATTATCAGATCTTCCTGAGCACAGTAATACAAGAGTATAAATGTATAAATGCACGTGTGTGTCATTTCTTCCCATCTGTTTACCCCCAGCCAAGCAGAGAGCAGCTGATCGAACACTACCTCAACAGTACCCAGCTGGAAGCCGCCTTGGACACGACCTTCATGGGGTGAGGCTAGGCCATTGAACCCTGTTTCTTTGTTTTGTGACAATAACATTGTTCAACAAAGCCATTTAGTCTGGAAGCTAACCAATAAGGCATTCAAGGTCACACGCATTTGAAGTAAATGCAGGTGGCAGCCCGCACAAAGACGAAAACACATTTCGAAATATTCCTCCTTTTTTATTTTTTTTATTCTAATACATCAACCCCCAGGGGAGGTTTCACCCCAGGGTCTCACTCCTTGGGGGTCCATCCATGTTTTTCCTCTTTGATCAGGATTTGCACAATACTGAGGCCATTTCACTGATTATGACACTTTTTCTAATCTACTCTGGCATCACCTCAAGTGAATTTAGACACTAAATCAGCTATTCTGTTCTGGAGATTCAACATGTTTCACAAGTGTAACAAGCCCCGACCAGTTGTGCGTAAAGAAACGTTTCAGTTTGTGGTTTTTGTGTCCTGCTTTGCATCCAGTAAATGTGAGTCCACCTCCCCCTTGGATGACCTGGCCTTCGACATGTACCAGGACCCTGAAGTTGCCCACATCATCCGACTCCTGGACCAAAAGAAGCACGACATGGTCCAGCAGGAGAAATATGAGCAGGCCAAGAATCTAAAGCAGGCCATCGCAGACCTGCAGAAGGTACCGTAGCAGCTGGGAAGGACAGACCGGGGAGCAGGCACGTGCACAGATAGACCCCTAGTGGTGCTCAAGCACCTGCCCTTTTGCCCTGAATGAGAAAAGTGCCCCTTCTACTGGTGCCCAATTTGTTCTTCATTCATCAGTATTTAAGAATCAAAATTACTCTCTCTGTCATCAATTCCCCCCAAATGTGTTTTGATATCTGACGGGGCATTTATTTGAGTTCTTGTGAGAATTTCGCCCCGACATGCTCCGCGGCGCTCATAATGACGTAGCAAAATGCCAAGAAAAGACAGACTCCAAAAGCAGAAGGACAGGGAACTGCAGCAAGCAGCTCAGGGTAGCAGCTCTCTTTGATCTTGGATCAGCCATCAACTAGTAAAACAAATGAGGGAGAATTTATTTATTCAATTTGATAATTTGAGTTAGTTTGTTAACAACAATAAATATATAAGTTGAAAATATCCTACTGTGTTTTTTATTTCTTTCTTTATTATTATTATTTTTTATTTCATAAATAATTTTGGCGATGGGTGCCCTTTTTTTGGTTTGAGCATCTGCCCCCCAAAATGTCTGTGCACGTGCCTGCCGGGGAGGCTACACATTGACAACAAACATGATGCACCACAATTAACCAGGATGTGCTCTCTCTATTAATTCATTACTATCAGTCTGTAAAAGTCTTAAATAGCCAGCAATGATTAAAAAGGGCTTAAATACAGCTATAAGATCAATATTAAGCTAACTGTAACTAATACTTTTCACAAACTATTCCTGTTTGCTACTTATATTGAAGATTTTACATCCGGTTATTTTTGCATCACAGCATTTTAAGGTTGGAACTCATTATTTAGACGGACAAACAGTTGCGCTGTGTTAATGGGGTTTGGAGAATACGCCTTTGTTTCAATACAAACAAGTAGTGCGTGAGCACACAGACACACATAACCACACGTGCTAAATATCCCTGGTTACTGGAAGTATTTTTTCCAGCAAAAGGCAGAAGATTGTAGAAAATAATTCCCATTTCTACTCCCAGTATGCATTCTGGACCGGTGGGGGATGAATGATAATAACATATTATGATATTCCTTTTGCATTTCAAATGCAGAACTTTTACTTTTAGTGGAATATTTTGACATTTTGCCTTTCTTCACTAAAGAATCTGAATTCTTCTTCCTCCACTGTTCTGGTTCATTATATCTTAATTGTGTTTTGACCGCTCTCTGCAAACTATGACCAAATTTATTGTGGTATGGAAATAAATTCAGGTGCAGGTTTTATCCTCTAGCCACTGCTACTGAAAGTAATATCTCTCTTTTTCAAATCTCAACTTTGTGAGGCCCATGTTCCTTTTACATTGTGTTATTTCACCACTGTTAGTAACAGTAGTTGTTAAACATGGTTCAGATTCATGTTACTGACCTCCTTTGTATACAGTGTTACCATGCTGACCATGAATTCTTAATAAGCTCAACAGCTGCAGTGATGGTCCTCTGGTAGTGCCTCTCCCACTCTCAACCACAAGCCTTTCTGTAACCAGATAACTCAAACACACAGTGACATGAGAAAAATCTGGTCCAAGGCTTAACATGAGCTTTTATACGATCAGACAGGTTGTAAACAAGCTGACGATTAAGCAAGAGTATCTAAATCCCTTTACTCAATTGAGAGTGAGCGCACCTGCAATTGTTTGTGTAAATAATTGCAGGTGCGCACAGGGAAACTAAACAACTACAGAGAGTGCATTAGGTGGGAGTTGAACCAGGAAGTAATGTCACTACAATCACAGATCTGAGGATGGTGAGTACAATGGTATTGTTACCGACAAGCATGAAAATAAGATTAAATAACACCACACCAAGAACAACACCAGAGCAGATGGAATTGTATTTAAGATCAGCACCAAAGCAATGCGCATCAACGGTGTCTTTCCAAGTGTGAAAATATTGATTTGTGTTTCTAGGTGTAGTAGATATAGCAGCAGGAGCTCTACTTTCACCTCCAAGAAAAGTACAGGGAATAGAAAACAACCCCTTAAACTGTTAGCAGTGCTACATAAAGGTAGCAAACATCCAATAGACTTTTTGACTCTCTGCACCCACTGACATAAATCCATGAGATGATGAGACCATGAATACCATACAATAGCCCTGCCGCCATGTTTACCTGTGTAAACGTACAGTAAGGTCCGTCAGTCATAGCAGGGCGGCTTTTCCCTCTCCAGGTGGGGGAGCGTTTGGCTCGGTATGATGTGGAGAAGCGATGTGCGATCGAAAAGGAAGACTATGACCTGGCCAAGAAGAAGAAGGAGCTGATGGAAGAGTACAGGAGGAGCGTCTACCAGCAGCTGGAGGTCCACAACCTGCTGGACATGACAATGGTCAGTCTCCACTCTGTTTGTGGGATGGTAAAGATCATTTTTTTTAATGTGTTTATTGTTGTTTATTGTGTTGGTGTTCATGAGTTATTCTGCCTCAACTGAATTCTGTTTCGTCCCTCCACTATGTACCAGATCACATGGGCCGCAGATTCCTCCTCAGCCCAGGATCCTCCCGCCCTTCTGCCTTCTCCGGGTCGCCGTTCAGTCCCCACTAAGCCCCTTGTGTCCCCGGACGCATTCAGGGTGGGAAACAAAACGAACGCTCCTCAGAAGCAACAGTCAGACGTAGAAACTGTTGTGGCCAAACCGAGCAGCCAACCCGACACACAGTGCATCCCTGCTGCTGTACCCAAGATAGACGTAAGGGACACTTTAACAAATCATGCAACACATCATAACATCTTCACTCAGACACTTCAAAACGTAACAACTTGTCGATATTATAACATTTTTTGAAGATGATATGGATCGTAGTCTGGACGGCTGTACCAGTAGCTTGTTCGCCTAGATTCCTTTATTGTTGTAAAAAAAAAGCCTACTGGAGCGCCTTGGGAACATGTCCCCTACCGTAAGCCGCTGTAGCGCTGGAACACAGGGAGATTATGACCAGCGGGGGCTTTTATGCTTTACTCACCACCTAGCAAGACTGGGCCTACTTCAGGTTTGGGTTTCACTATTTAATTAAAAGCATTCAACAGTTGGCTGACTCCGGCGGCTGCCAACCTGGCCTCAAGGCAGGGCTTTGAGCCTTGTACGAGGCAGTAGGGTGCCAGTTGGCCTCGGGGCACGGGAGACAGTGCTGGCTGGGTTTGGCTAGGTGGGGGTTAAACGTTCATTGTCATCATGATGTTGAATGAGTGACCTATTCAGTATTCAAACGCAAGTGAGAGTGAGTTAAAAAAAAACTGTGGAAGGTGTACAATGTAAATGTCTTTCGATACCATTGTTGTCTTGTCCCGGTAGGTGACCTGTGTGCCTTATGATGAGAGGCCGCTAGCAGCCTTCCAGAGGAAGGCCACTCTGAGCCCTGAAGAGCAGCAATCCACCCAACCTGATGCTCAAAGGACTACACACAGCCCCGAGATGAGCGGAGAGCCAGAGCCCCTGACGGAGAAGGCCCAGAGAGACGCTAGCCTTCCACTAGAGGTCTATGGAGAAAGCCTGGTAAGAAAATAAGGTGGAACCACTTGGCTTGCTAAGCTAAACAAGTGTTTTTATTTCTACTTCTACATAGCCCAAAATTACAAATTACAAATTTGCCTCGGAGGGCTTTACAATCTGTACACATATGACATCCCTGTCCCGGGACCTCACATCGGATCAGGAATATATTCATATAATGAGTAGTAGGCATGGATCACGATCCAGATAACTACGATCCATGTCAGCAGAAGGAGATAGAGAGGAGGGGCATCAGCAGGGCCGCCATGGCAGGAGGCGGGGCCGGCTCCAGACAGCCACGATCGAAGTAGAGTTAGTACTAAGGTCTAGCAAGACAAGAACAGAGACAGGTCCCCTATCTGATGAACTAGAAGGTCATTGGTAATTGTCACCAGTGCTGTCTCTGTGCTATGATGCTTTCTAAATTCTGACTGAAAGTCCTCAAATAAACTATTGTTATGTAGAAAGTCACACAACTGATTTACGACTACTTTCTCAAGGATCTTAGACAGGAAGGGCAGGTTAGAGATAGGTCTGTAGTTAGCCAACAGATAAGTAACAAGATGTTGCAGTACAGAAATACCAAAGATATGTTTGAAGGTACTTGGATGAAGAACCAAAGAAACTAAGATTAACTCTCTTTTTAGCTCTTTTTTGGGTTTCCATCAACCCCTGAGCTAATTCCACATCCTTGACCCATTGATAATCTTAGAAGTTTTGATTGGCACATCTTTAAGGGATCCTGTTCAAAAATGTGTATGTTAATTTACATATTTTGGCAGATATACACGTTTGTAATACATAATATATATACAGTTCACAGCATATATGCAAATCCCTATTCACATGAGCTGTAATACCCATTTAACGGATATTAATAATTTCCCGCCTCTTGGCTAATCTTTTGCCTCCTCTTCTTTTCCAGGTGGCTCGGGCGTATTCCAAAACCTGGTCCTACAGAGAGGATGCTCTCCTGGCTGTGCACAAGAAGCTTTTGGAGCTGTCACCCTCCACCCCCAAGGAGGAGCTGAGAAGCATGACAAGAGCGGCAGTCTTCCTGGTCAAGAAGGCCCTCCTGGATAAAGTGTCATCTGTGAGTCACGTCCTCAAAAGACAGTTGTCCGGGTGTGGATGCCGTTAATTGAACAGAAACCTTCGTCAGCAAAGCTACCCTATTAAGGCCTTATGATATTTTTGCTTTATCACTGTCAAAGGCGTCACTAAATCACGTTCTCTGGATTCATTTTACAAACAGAGCTAACGTTCATGCAGTCAAATCATATGCACACTCTTAACAACGTTGACCCTGTCCCATATGCAACCCTAGTTCTCTCTCTGCCAGAGTTGGCTTCCTTAAACAAACAGTTTTGACAAGGATGGCCTTGTAACCCCTCTCTGGAAGTCGTCTGCTGTGGTACCGTAATGAACGAAGTAGCGCCGCAATAATTCTCGTGATTTATTTTCCTGGCCATGTTGAAACACAGAATGCTCCATTAAGGAATCAACCAGTTGATTTGCTCCACTCTGTGGTCTAATCTGCATGCCATGTCATTTCATCCTGGGTACCGAATGCACAATGTTTTTGTTCTTGTCATTATCTTGCCTATCTATCTGCATTCGGGGCCATCTCCTGTTGCCTTTTTGCCCCACGGTGACAGTTCTATGTCTAAATCTGCCTTGTAAACACAACATTTCACAAATATTGATAATTCAATTGGCCTGTTAAAAAGGCCAGTTGGAATCTTTACTTCACTGATTGTCGCTCTCCATCTGCGCACTCTAACCAACTCAAAGTAAACATGGCCAAGTCTAACCTCTTTGCTAATTGACATCACCCCGGTGCTAGCTTTTCTTGGCAAGTCCACTAAGTTTGGAGCTAAACATCCACTGGCTCTCTCCCAAGGTTTTCCACGCCGCCTTGAAGTTGCTGCGGCTACTGCTGAGCCAGCTGATCCCAGGTCTGGGGCTGGGCCGGGCAGAGGTGACCCACTGCATAGATCAGACGTGGCCCAACCTGCTGGCCAGGACTGGAGACTCGGTGAGCCGCCTCCGGGGCACGGCCACTGCCTTCATTCAGGTACTGTAACACACTGGACCTTTGCCTCCTGTCAGCCTGCCCCACTGCCCCGTAGCAGCTTTCAGATCTGCATTCACTCCCTCCACCATCTTCGCATGGTTAAAGCTCTGCGAAAACATTAGGCTCATAATGTTGGAAAATCAGCATTTTTTACTCCGTAAAACAGTGTAAAATGAACAGATTAGGCTGCTGATGTCGTCTGTGCTAATCTTATTTGTTTATGATTATTATACGTCACGTTTGATGCTGTAGGGATTTCTTGAGGTTCTTTTTCAACATGCGTCAACGTAGTCATGAAATTAAACCAAATAATGACCATAAACACATGAATACAGACAATGAAGTATTTATAATATTAGTCGAAGGAGTGAGAATATAGTGCATGTGTCTTCTCTGAGAGTTCCATGTAAGATTTCTAAATGACAACTACATTTCGGGGAGAGACAGATGAAGAATGAATCTGTACTGTTTTACTGCATTAATCCTATATATACACTGATTACACATGCAGGAGAAAAAAATAATTGTACATGTATTCATGCAAATATCTGAATCAAAAACGTTCCGCCAAAGGCAAACTTTGTTAAAGGTTTACCGTGTGCACTTGGTACTCTTGTATTGCTATTATTATGTAACTACTCAGTTTATTGAACAGCAGCCTTCCTGTACGGCCATGAATTTAACACACATTATAATTACACTATAAGATCAAGCCTATTTATGTTGTAACATGTTGGCATGTCCTCAAGGTATATTATTCAACACATAAGAAATAGTATATTACAGAAATATTTCTTACAAAAGCTTGCCGGTAGTTGTTTTATTTGAATTTAATCCTGACATTCAGAGTTGGACAAAGTTTGGTATAATTTATAAATTACTTTTAGCCGTTAAAACATTTGTTGCTGATTTGCTAATTGATTAAAAGACTAATCCTGACTGAATTACTGTAATTCCTACTGTCAGCTCTTTCCTAAGTAATGTTTATGTCAAGTAATATTGTAAAGTAATATTGTCATTGGTATGAATAATAATCAGATAAACAAACATAACACTGCACTGGCACCTACAAGTCAAACTGATTATATTAATTTGTGTATTTAAATGGGTTTTAATGTGCACGTAATCACAGATAATAGTTTAGGTTAAATAGTGTGTTTTGCTCCATTCAGATGAAATCAGTCTGATGGACAGTAGCCGCGGATCTGCCTTCAAAACAAATCGTTGGCTTATTGTCACGCTCCAGAGGGGGCAAACAGAGGGAACAGATCCAACATGCGTGAAATCCAATCTCACTTCCCTCCAGGGGAAAACTAGCAAACATTGCGTGTGTTTTTGGATCGAGGCAACACTTTTAATCATCCTATATAATATTTATCTCTCAGAAACCAGATGATCCCTCCAAGAAATATGCACTACCCATAAAAAAAAAAAAAGGTTCAGAGAGCTCGTAAATTATAAACAGTCAAAGAGAAAATGTGTCTCCGCAGGAACATTGAGCTCATTTGAGAGAGCATGTGCAGAAGCAGGACAGATAATTATGAAGTCTTTTTATTATCATGAAACCAGTACTGTCAAAACAGGATGAGCTTCTTTTTTCTTTTTTACATTTTATAAACATTGTTCCAACAGCAAAATGTAAAGTCATGGCAAAGGATGCCTTTGTCTGAAGTTACATGCAAATACATTCATTTACTTATTCTAATCAAATCGAGTCTGCCTATCGTAGTTTTTTTTGTTATTTTTCTTAAAGGAGCTTGTCACGTCTTAAGGTAGCTTTCCGAACACGCCATTGACCTCGGGGTTGGATCCACTGCCTGCATGCTGCAGTGTGCTGCACTGTAGCTTGATATACAGGGGGAGGTAGGAGGTGTGTGAGGCGTTGCCGTGCTCTGCCCGAGCCCTCAAACAAGCCCCATGTTGTAGTTCATCTGACTGCCTGCTGGCTCCTTGTGGCGTTTAACTGAAGCAGATCCCCTGGTGTGTGAGTGTGTGTGGTGGGGGCTGACTCACACCTCGTAAGTGAAGTTAATGTCCAACTCTGTGTGCACATTGCGTAGTGTGCATTCGCCAGCTGGAATCGGTTGCAGTGTAACTCATGCGTTGGTGTGTCTGATGAGTAATAAATGGATGGAGGTCTTTAGGAGCTACTGTAGCGTCTCTTTTAAATGAGTTCAACTCAGGCCGCGACTGTTTCAGACCGTTACCATGAGTCCCAGCCCTCTGAAATCATCGGCCTCCCATTCTGGATCTGTTCATGGCTCCGTCAGAGCAATTACTGAATGCCCCTTTTGTACGATGAGGACAAATGAGATGTTTTTTGTTTGTGCGTGTCCCAAATGTCCTACACACATAATGAGGTTAAAATGGCAAACAACTGAGAGAAGTCTTTCCAAGAGCCATCCTCCATCTTACTTTAAATGTATACTTATATTCTCTGTCACGACTTGTCCCTCGAACAGATGCTTGCATTGAATGACAAACCCCCACGTGTGGCGTCATTTAGATGTGTTTTGTTGGTGGCTTACTGTACACAGCACACATATTAGGCTATTGATTCAAAAGGGGCGGTACCCTGTAAGTCTACATTGACATTGCATGGCTTTTGTACGTTCCAAAGTCATTGTCTCTTTCTAATGTCCTTCTTTTAGGAAATGTCTGTTTTGAAGGATGTACGCACTCTGCAGATAATCCCCGGTGAGCTGTTGAAGCCTTTCAAATCCAACTTCCCCTCTCGTCTGGCTCAGAGTCGGACCGAGCTGCTCCAGAAGCTACTCGCTGACCTGGGTACAGAAACATCTGGCTTCACCCTGGACAATGTCATGACGGTAAGAGACCTACATTGTGCTAAAGGCATCTATATTTTGCGTCTGTGTTTTTGTTTTAATTTGAATTATTCTAGTCTTGAATACGGAAGCCGAGAGAGGACGTGGTTTACAGATTTCTATTTTCTGTTAGCTCAAGATCACAAGTTGAGGATCTTGTTGTCTTGGGAAATCAACCTTTTGTTTGCTTTAGTAACCAAATGTAGACAGTGATTTTCTTTAATCTTGAGATAATGTGAGTATTATTTTATTACGTAGAGGGAAAACACTTCCACCACAGCAGCCTTCAACAGCTTCTTTTGGGACACTGGAACAATTTTAAGGGATTTTATACCCCTAAGATTTCACAAAAAAATACACCTTTTTTGTTTGGCAGTCAATTTTGTCTCTTCCCAATCGAAAAATTGCAATCACAACATATCCTATACAACACGATAGAACAAGTACTGTATCTAGATGCATACAGTACAATGCCTGTATTCTTCCACGTAAAAGTAGGCATCCATCAGGCGGACTTTCCGTTACATTTGGCTTCGATGTTACAGTGTGACTAACTGAAAGGGGATCAGTCCCACCCTGCCTTTCTGTGGCAGTTCAGTTCACCCAGACAGGATGTCAGTGAGCTCCAGTCAGCTGAGACAATGTTGTCACCATTGGCATCCACTGTACGTCCCCTGCACTCCTCTGGTTTCCAGCAGTGACCTCATATCTACGTGCAAAGTGTCCAACTGTTGACCAGGACAACAAGCCGGCCCCGTCCTCCCCTCCCTAGTTTGCGACCGGTCCTCCACCCATCCCCCCTTCACTCGGCCCTCCTCTTGACTTTGCACATCTTTTTTATCAGCGAGAGCAAATTGTTATATATATATATATATATATATATATATATATATTGTGGCATTGGGTGTCCTGTGTTTGCATGTTCGTGCATGCTTGCTCAGCGCCTGTCGTCTTTTTATTGGCTGCCTCCCGTGTTTGCCTGGGAAACATTTCCAGTCTGGATTGAGACGTGACAGGAGGGCTGTGCTTTATTCCACAGCCTGCCTGTTCTCCCAATTTTTGATGACAAACATGTAGGAGACAGCAGGTTTCGTGCAGCTGGTGATGGAGGAGGAGGGTTTATAATCAAATCTTGCCTTCAAAATAAGAACGGAAATAAATGCACCTCTACACAGATATGCTGTCAGTATGTATGTATGCACCTGCAAATTCCATCAAGGGGCTTTTGATTTAGTGGTAGAAGCCACCAAACACAAACTAACAAGTTCCACTAAGGAACAGGTGATGTTGTTTAATTAATTTAATACGGCGGCTCCCAAACACCCGGACGTGGACCAGCACCTGCCCACAAAGTGTGTGCCACTGTGTAATGGCAAAATAAATAAATGAATAAAAAACCCTTAATAATACAAATTATACATGATAGTCTATTTGTGTGGTATTCTCTCCCCTGTCACACCCACACACGCACATGGTGTGAGGTCATCAGTGTCATCATCGAGCCACTAGGGCTGTACCGAAAGAACACCCAAAAGAATACAGATTGAAGGAGAATATTTCCTTTGATAAAAACGTGTGAATAATGTAAATGATTGCGTCTTTTGACTGACTAATACAATTATAGAGACATGGACACACAACAGCGCTCGCAGGGTGTTTGAGAGAGAAATACTGGAAGGTGCAATCTTATGCAATGTTGCTGTAAGACTTTCTTCTGCTAGAAAAAGAAAATCATTGCTGGTAGTGCTTTTCAACTTGGAGCACTCGGAGCGTCTACAGAAGAAAGTTGGACCGCTCATGAAAAAAAACACTATGGACAGCTTACGTTTTTAATAACAATAATTTGTACGTCATGAATGATGCTTTGAAGTGTAGAACTATTTGGTACAGACCTACGAGCCACACCACCCTATTCGTGGAGTGGAAGGCCATGGATGTATAAAGAGACAGCAGCGGGAGAGAGGGACAGTAAACCTGTCAGCAAGAATCTAGTTAATATTAAACTGGGACGCGGTGCTAAAAAAAAGGTTTGGGACCCCGGATTAATTAAACTCAAGGATGACTGTATCCTGAAATTCAAAGTAAATCCTCTGCTGTTATCTGCCTCTTTAAGTCTCCTCACTCGCCCCTCTTGACAGCTATACAGTGTTTGCCCAGCTATATTTTGAACATTTTTTCCTTTTCCTCCTGCTGTTACCTGGGTGATCTGCTCCGAAGCGGCAACCAGAGGGGGAAAAAGGCGGGTGATTGAATTTCTTGTAATTGAAATGAGAAGTGGGCAACAGAGACCACAGAGAATAATGGTAAACTGTCCCAGAGCCGGCTGAACGAGGGGCGGCCCGGCCGTTATACAGTTTAGCTTTAACGGCCTCCTCTGGAGGGAGGGCCATTGTGTTGCGACTCTCTGCACACAGGCTTTGTGGGATAATGGGCTCCGTTTACGTCATGACGTGCACTTCACTGAAAGGACTTCCTCAACAATGTTGATGTTTTTGCACATGAATCTAGTCCGCAAATATTGCTTTGTAATACTTGTATTTGTTAAATAGCAAGCGCTGAATATTCTCCGTGGCCTGCCCTGTTTCCCCAGCACAGTGGAGGGGAGGCAAGTCAAGTTCCAATGAATGGCACCTCTCAAACACCTTTAACACAAGACTAAGACACTGTAGCAGAACAACATCTGAAAACACAATTTGGATAAATAAAGTCAGATGAACCGCCAAAGATAATCAGTTTCAGTGCCCAACCTGTGAGTCCCAACAGGTCAGTTGAAGTTTAATTAAGGAAATAAATCAGGTCATACAGGAAAACCAAAAAAGGATTTCCGTGAACTTTGGATATCTGATTACTGCGAGGTCAGTCATCAGATTTCAGATTGTCTCCTTATAGCCGTCATGGGAATTTCACAAATAGTCAAACGTTGAGCGCCGGCAACCAACGTGGATGCACCGCTGGGCGCGATGATCTCTCATTTCCTCACGCTTCTTCGCAGTGAAACAGTCTGAAACTCTCTGTCATTCGCATGTGCACTCTTTATCATTCAAGCTGAAATCTTACTTATAGTTCCACATACGTTTCTTATTCCCTATAAAGGCGTCTCTGTTCAAAGCAAAGCCTCATGGGATATGTAAGCACAGTAAAAACCCAGTAAATCCAAATTCCCGCCCAATGTTCACATGTTTATAGCCCTGTGTTCCTCTGTCAGTTCTGCACAGCAGCTTTGGAGCACAATGCACCGGCGGTTCGAGAGCTGGCAGTGCGCATCATCCTATCCATGTACCAGCAGCACCGGGCGGCTGTCCTCCACTACCTGCCACCCAACGATGCCGCTGCACGAAAGAACTTCCTCTTCAAAACCCTCTTTGATGGCTTTGCCAAGATTGATGGAAAGCTGGTGGACACTCAGGCAAGAAGTGTTTTTTATTTTTTAGCTTCACTGCAAATGAATCTCTCATTAACACGCCATTCTTTAAGTAAAGAAGGTATATAATACAATATACAACCAAATAACTGTAATCTCTCCCAACATTTCAGATATTTGATATGGGTGTGTATATTGACAGGGCTCACATTTGTTTGCATCTAACTGCTGGGCCGACGCATTCACTTGTTCAAACAGATTGTGTTCGGCGAGCAGCAGCTGGTACGTGGACAGTGAAACTGTCAGACCTGGCAGATGGGAGCACTCCCTTGAGCGTTTTAGAGGGGACTGCATGACGTCATGTCTTATTGTTTTTTTCTAAGCTGACAGTAACAAAGTTTCATGTTGCACAGACTGCTAACTGCCTCTTCTATTCACCTGGTTAAACAAATGACAGACCCGTGCGTGGATATATTGGTGGTATGATGTAACCATAATGTTGCACCTCTTCCAAAATCCTTCATGTCATCACCAACTGGACTAAGATTATGCACCGGACTTTTCCATCCTCATAGAATGTGATCAAGGTTCGCTGTGAGCCGAAACCACGAAGGCAGCCGGTAAACAAGTCAGCTTGTGTTACCGTAAACGTTTGTGACTCACACAGTGACCACGTTTCAATTTTCACTGCCGTTATTAACGACCTAGCCTTCCCATTACGTCATGGCTCCAAGAGTCTGGACAGCTTTAAGTCGTTTAGTTTAAAAGATGAAAATAATGACATGAGTGCTGGCGTGGTGAGAAAAAGAAAAAAAAGATCTGTGATCCTGAAATGATATGAAGAGTAGAAAGAGAGCAACACAGAAGAAAATGCAACTGAAAAACTGACCCTGGGTCACTTTTCTCCCAGATCTTGGATAAGGAAGGTGGTCAGCAGGATGGGCAAAAAGAGAAGGAGGAGATCCACTCTCTTCAGGAGCAGCTGGCCGCCTTGAAAGAGATCACAGTAGGTGGAGTCATTACACCGCCATTACATCACTTCTTGTAATGGCTACTAGTATTTTTGACTCCCTGGTAGAATTATGGCTCTCAGGGTGGTCAGAAACTCAGTTATTCACATGAAAAGATACCAACACTGGTACAATTGTATCTCCTCAAGAGTCTTATGAAGAGGAGGTCTGCCATGTTTATGTCTGTAGTGACTGTAGAGCTTTCCTTCTCGAACAGCAGCTCTCTTTCGAGCAGTGCTCTCTGACACCTATTCATCTTTTCTCCATGTCCGCTTGTGAAGGAGAGAGGGAACGAAAGCACCAAAGAACAAACGCCCAAGAGAGAAGCTCCCAAACCTGAGTCCCAGAAAGCTGACAAAACAAGTACGTACACATGTTTGACGAGAAAGAGTTGAACACCATTATATATACTGTACTCCAACGGCTCAGATCGCTTTGTGGCACAAAGTGGCAACGTGGTGCTGATGTAGGCTTTTGAGTCATGTGATCGTGAGCTCTGAGACTACTTTGAAGGTATCATGACTTAAACGGGACGGTAGTTCGACACTTGTATCCTTTCTTTTGTTTCAGCACAGCATTGAGATGCAAAAAAACAAAACAAAAAGAGTCAAAGACCATTTCCAAAGGGGATAAGGAGCCTTACACCGTCTACTTTTGTTGTTAGTTGCCCAGCAACAGTGCTCTCGAGAGTTTAAAACCACTTGAACCCCAAGTACGCTGCTCGTGTCAATAACGGAAACAAAAGCTCCATTTGAAGACGATGTAACAAGAAGGCGTTACACCGCCGCCGCCAGTCAATTCTACCACAAACATACAGAAAAAGAGTGCAGGCACAACCCAATCGGTAACTAAGTAACCGCAAACATGGAGACAAAATATAAGAAGGTTTTGCTGCTCACACTAAAATGATTTTGATTTCATTTGACTGAACTATTTCTGATATGCGGCGAGTTTAGTGTTGCCGACGTTGATGGTGCAGTCATGACAAGTAACAGATGCTCTCGTCTTTATTTCCAGCTGTCGCAAAGGTGCCGCAGAACAAAGTATCGGACGGTAGTGACGTCCAACAATCTGTCAACTGTCTGGACAAGTAAGAGATCAATAGACACCTTTAAAACCGATTTTGCTGGAATAATAGGAAGATGCAAAAAACTATGTATACAGCATATTAGCCTCGTCCTGATATCACAGGTTTCATGTTTTCTTCTTATTTTTCCCACCACTCCAGCCTGTGTATATTCTGCGGTAAAAAGGATGAGTCGTTCACAGAGGACGGGTTGGACCTCCACTACTGGAAACACTGTCCTATGCTGAGACGCTGCGACGAATGCAGACAGGTGGGCGGATTTTCAACGGCGGCGGCATGTATGCGGTCCTCCTGCAGCTCGGTGAAAAGAAGCCTGAAGACTGTGCATACAGCTCTGCGTTGTGTTCACAGGTGGTGGAGATAGCCAGCCTCACGGAGCACCTGCTCGGCGAATGTGAAAGCAGGTCCAAGTTCAGCCAGTGCCCGCGCTGCTCCGAGGCCGTGGCCACCGAAGAGCTGACCCGCCACGCCCAGGGCCCCGCCTGCATCCGTGAGTCCTCGGCCTCACTCTTTCATGCCATCGGAGCATTTCAGGAAACCCCTCATGTGATGGAAATCTTGCAGTCCGTTTAATTAGTTTTTTAATTTTTAATTTTAATGTAAAAAAAAAAAAAAAGGTTTTGTCTTGACACAGACAGGTGGAATCAATAAGCGATAAGAGCGTGACATGCAACAAAGGTCCCAAGCCAGAATTATGGACATTGCACATTGTAAAAGACTATCAGGGCACAGAATGGGTCGTTTGAATGTGAAAACACATTAGACTAGAAAAACTGTGTCATTTTGTATTACGTAACTAAAACTATTAAATAAAACCCCAAAATAACCAAATTACTAAATTCCACAAACAATGCTATACTTCTTCACCTTGTGCTCTCTTGCAGAATTCGTTGCAACTTTGTAAAGTTGTTTATTAACAGCAATATTTTAAGTTAGCGTTCATCAATACACAGGACATCGTTTGTATCAGATTATACGGCGAGCAGTCATCAAATTTGAACCCGGCAAATGAGAAACTGAGAAGAGAACAGCTCCATTCAGAAATGTTCTTCCTTTTTGAAGATGTGCTGCCAATTTAATCTGCTTTCAGAACCTGACAACTTTTTGGTTACATTTCCACAAGCCCACATCTGAGACTCAATGCTGTGACATGAACAGAGACGGCATTCACAACGTTACTGGGACTTCCGTTGTCTTAGCGACGACTTAGCTGCTATTCAACGGTGTTTACGTCCTTACGCATCGCTCCCCAACTTTGAGGGACGGAATTTAAATAGCAGGGTGAACATCTTTGAAAATAAAAGCATCATATTGAAATATGAGGCTCGAAAATGACTGGGTTCATCAGAAACTTGGTGTCTTCACTGGTGATGCTCTGTGAAGCCTGCACTGCACAACAGCTGCACATCTTGCTTGTTTTTGGGAGGAGGGGGGGACCACATGCTCGGTTCGACTGAGGTCGGGTCATTGGCTAGGCCATTTGAAAAAAGATTGCACTGTTTGGCCTAAAATCTATTTGATAACTTTGTCTGCATGTTGAACCGTTAGGTGCTGGAAACCTTGTCTTGCTGTTTTGCCTTTAAATTGAGGGGATTTCACGGCACAAATCCCACACTTGAGGGAAGAAGCCTAGTGAAGGTTTCATGCTCGTCCTGCCCCGACCACAACAACCTGTCAAGCTAGCTTGCGCGCTAAATGAAAATGAGCTAACCGGGCAAAAAGTTAACGGAGCTTATTCAAGAGTCTCAGGACTAACTGCAAATCACCCGGCCGACCATATCTCCAGCATCCACCCAGTGCCGTCTGCTGCACCTTCTCTTTGGTCTTCCAACACAACAGATGCTGCATATCTGACTGGAAACATTGGAGTCAGGCAGAGTCATCTCCAATTTCACCTTTGCACGCTTAAGCGCCTTCGTTTCGCGAGACACGTAATTCCACAAGTACACAAACAAAAAATTCATTAATTTCCTCAATTAGATCAACCATAATAGATGTTTTTTTCTTCCTGGTTTTTACCTTGGTTCTCAACAGCCTGGGTTTCTTCCGTTGACCTTTGTCCTGCACCCGGTGCAGCTGAGATGTTCGTCTCTTTATATTTGGCTCCGTTTATCGGATGGTCCCCCCACTCCCAGACAGGTGGCCTGCAGCACATCTGTGGCCACATTTGAAGCTCTTTTAAAACATGACAAATATTCTCAAATGTTCACTATGCTACACGGAGCCTTTAAGTAATCCAAAGTCAGTACTTTCCACAGTAAATACTGTTGCCAGTATTTACTATCTGGAAGCTGAGGTCAGCCTTTCTGAGAGGAACTCCTGGTTGTTGTTTTGTTCCAGTTTGAGGTTTACTGCAACTGTGCCATTCAAACTGGAGACTTGCACTACGTCTCCATTACCAGCCATATGTCTCCATAGATAATTGATGCCAGGGAGCCTTTTGTATTACCCGAACCTTCGAGCCTCTCTTACCCCTGTTGGTCACATGAGGAAGCAGACATTTGAATTACGATAGATTGTGTTCAGCTTCATGTTCCCATTTCTTGAAGGTGTACTGAAGGTGTATAGTGATATTTTCTCTGGCATGTTCTTGGGACTTTTTCTGTAATTGTACATTCTGTAGCTTTAAGGAGTCGTGTTTCTATTTCAGCCCCCATCTCGGGTAAAGAATCCAACCACTGTCCTTTGTGTCACAACAACTTCCTGCCTGGAGAGAAGGTGAGATTCTGCTTTTCTCTTTTCCTTTTATTTAAAAAATTGAACCAGATTCGTCCTCCTGAGATCAGAGATCTCTCACCTGGCCAAGAATAGGAACGTCACACACAATAAAGGCGGCTTCAATGCCGCCTTCAACCTGCAGGAGGAAGAGAGCTCATTGCCCGGCAGAAGTTTCTCCTCCTCCAGCCAGGAGCTTCGCTTCGCTGTAGGCAGGCAAGGCAGATTGAGCAAGGCAGACGGTCAAGGCACATGAGAGGTTTTCAAAAGAGACTTTGGCGCTCTTCGTCCACAGGGACAAAATCAACAAAATGTAAAGTTCTTTGGACTAACTTTAACATACAAGCACGTAGATGTGAGTAATATTAATATTATAAAACATTTGCATACAGACAGCTTGGCCTTAGTTTTAAACTCAAGGTTACTATCAGTCACTCTAATGTCACTCTTGGGTCGATTAAGATTTTCACAGAACTACTATACTATATACAGATCTATTTTCCATCTTTTGTATCAACACAGGAACTCAAAAGCATCTAATATGAGGCTTTTGAGGAGCAAACAGGTGTCGAGGTCAAACACTGCTATTGTTGGCATTTTAAATGCTCCAAAGAGGGCGGAGCCTTTATTCATAATGGCCCGTTTCATTTGTCTCAGGATCAAATAGATCCCATCACATTCTTCACATTCCTATTAGTTTGAGGAGGAAGTAAAGACAAAAATGTCCTGGTTTAGCTGTGAACATATTTTTGATATATTATGAATTGATTTGCTTTCCCGCAATCCGTTCGTTGTGGTCAGGGGGGTTTGAGATAATGCCGTTATTTTGATACTAATTATAAACACTGGACAAAAGATGACTGTATAATTGGACAAGTTCAGGTTTCCTTTGATTCCCACAGTGCTGACAGTTTTCCTGCCGTGGCGACTCCCTGTTGTGTATTATGTCAGCAAAGTTTGATCAATAACAGGAAAGGAATGCAGTTAAAGGTTTACTGGAAAATCTTATTTCAACATAAATCGTCAAAAGAATATATCAGGGTGGGAAACGTAATCAAAGCGGTTAACGATAGCATCCACTGAATACCTTGAGTAACCTCGATGGAGAATAGTTTGCTCTTATCTCTCACAAGGAAACAGTGCTCATATTTCAGCGCTCCTGGAGCTTCTCGCCCGTCACTTTGTCCTTTGTGTCCGTCCACAGGCTTTTGGCGCGAGGAGTTTCAAATGGGTACACATGGTGTACAAGATTCTGCGCCCCACTAAAAGATGAGACAACAGTGTAGCCTTTCATTTGTCTTCCGTTCCGTTTCTGTCAGCGTGACGTCTAATGAATCATGCAACTCGTCTTTCAAGGCCCACGAGCGCTCCGGAGTCAGTCACACCTGTCCTGACCCGCCTGCAGCAGCGAACTCTAAAACGAAGAATCCAAACTGGTGGTTAAAAACCCCTCAGACCGGAGTATGAACGTGGGGTCTCGTTGGAGGAGATTGTTCCCTTCAGTGGGATTATAATCACAGCCAATCACTGATTGGAAGATAGACATCTCACTCAAATGATGCTTCTTCTGTGGTGACCACGGATAGGCAGAAGGTTCTCAAGTTACGCACTTCCGACTCTGGGAGGCACAGTACGCCGGAAAATTGCACCAAAAGGCTCGTCCGAGACCCTGTTATTGGGATGGGTTTTCACGTTTGGATTGTTGCTTCGGAGGTTGATAGAGGTCGTTTATTATTTCCTCATGGTTTATGTCTTTTGCGCTGGCGGAGTTTAAAAGTGTTGCTCCTGGCTTCTGATTTGGCCAATCCAGCAAATCTGTAAAGCTGTAATGCCGCTGATTGATGTCACGGCCAGATGTATATATCCGAACCAGGACGTGGAGCTGGAATGCAGCCTTCATGAGTGATATTGAGTACACCTGTGTCGTTGCTGCTGTGACTAATGTTTGCTGTGGAACGGGCCTGTCAACCTTTGTTTCTGTGCTCAGCAGGAATGTGAGTCTCTTTGTCAACATGCTGGCTTGTACTGGGGGAAAAAACTTAAACAACATAAAACTTTGCAACATATTTAGAGTTTCCAGGAGTTGTATCATTTAAACCATTTCTAGTCCCTGCAAACAACTTGCTCTCCCAGTAGGATAAGAGCTATTGGGATTAAGCCCAAAGGTACAGTGACACTTTATTATGCAACCTTAGCTGTACCTCATTTGTGTTCTCATTCTAAATCGCCCACCTCTGACACACCCCATAAAAATGAAAGAAGAAAAATATAACTTGCAGAAAAGTCACATTCCCGCTGCACAGAGCTGTGAACGTTGACTCCATGAAAGACTGCAGTGTTAGTGGGGGGGGGCAGCCTTCGGGCCCTGACTGGGCCTACAGTCACCCGTGGCTGTCCCGATCAACGTATCTGGGAGAGGAACGTACTCACTGAGCTACTTTGTCCCCGTTCCAGGCCTGGAAGGCTCACCTCATGGGCAGGGAGGGCTGTAAACAAAACTCACGCAGGACTGCGGTGTCCCAGAGAACCCAGCCAGCACAAGGTAAAGCATTCATGCACCCTCCGCTTGCACCCGCCTCCCTAACGTGCAGAGTGAAGGCCATACAAAGTGTCCATGCTTGTTGGTAAAACATTCATGTTGTAACCTTTCCCACTATGGTTTCCTGCCTCAGACACAGAATAAGGCACATTAAAAAAAGGTGTTGAGATTAAATCTGGAGCCGAGTGTAGTGGGTGTTAGTGTATCCATTTTGAGGGATATTTCACAAGAGTATAAAGTATATTGTAAATGACTAAAACATTTTTTTCTACAATAAGATGGCTTGTATTCACCCAAATGTCCGTTATTTTGTCGCGGGACGTCTCAAATTACTTGAATGACCATTTTAATGCCAGAGTGAGAAACAACTGCTGTATATATATATATATATATATATATATATATATATATATATATATTACTGTTTTCTTTATACCACATCCCCACATTTGGTGGTATTTATGGGTGTAAACAACTATTTGGTTTATTTGCATTCCATGATTGGGTTTGCTGGTGAAATTGCGTGCCCGTGCACCTCACATGAAATGATGCATGCACACACTGGACGTGATACCGGACATCTATTTTTTTGGGGTAGAAAAAAGCAGTTGGGTTTTACTATTGTCGATCGTCTTCCTTAGTCCTGCTGTTCAAACGAAGCCCGACTGAACTCTGAAAGCTTTATTAAGACACGCCAGCTGTTTACCTCCAGTGCCAACAGGTGACGCTGAATTCACCAGAACTGAAATCAGCCAGTCAAATAAGTCAATCCCCTCACCTAGACGAGAGGGATTTGCTTACAGTATTAAAAAAAGATAAAACTGTGTGGGATAGGGGCTCATGTGTTTAGTATTTCACAGTTTCCTCGGGGAAATATTTGAAGTGTAAACTGAAGCCACCCAGATCCTGACACATCTTGTAAATGACGGCCCAAACAGGGGTCTCATTAAATACATTTGCTTTTGCTTATTTTTTTAACACGGACTCTCCCCTTTTCCCCAAAATGAATCATGTTTTATTCCACAAAAAAGTGTTTTCATTTTGTATGCTGTTAGTGATTGTGTTCTCTCTGCACATAAGGATCTGAAGGCTTTTCCCATCATTCCTTTTGACACGCTTCTTATTCCCCTCGCTGGCTGACAGAACATAATTAGTAGCTAACTGTATATTTAAAGTCAGCCTTGTGACGTGGCCGCTGCGTACACTCGTGCGTGATCAAAGAGAGATGCCGCCATAAGCTGCTGATGGTCCGTCTATACTCACATCACATACAGGCTGCTTTGTTTAGTAGTAAACAGTACACAAGAACAGATAAGTTAAATGTAAAGTTCATACGAAGGTTTACTGTCAGTATGACCTGTGGGGGTGTGTGTGTGTGTGTGTGTGTGTGTGTGTGCAGGCAGGGTCAGTGTCGGTGGAGCCAAGCTGAAGCAGGCCTGGTCGGTCGGGGCCAGAGCCATGGGCAGAGGCAGCCGGATCCCGGCGCTGGCGCCCCGGGCCAGAGGACACACTCCGGGGAAGCACTGAAGCTGGGTCGCAGCGCCGAGAGGGAGACGCAACAAACCGTCCCTGCAGTCACAAACGTGCACCTGTCGTTACGCCCCGCATTTCCTGCTCCCATGTTCCTGCGTATCAGCACTTTTAGAAAACATCTGACAGGTTTCACGTCATTTTTAAGAGTGAATTTTAAGTGAATACCCCTCGTCTTGTGAGCACAAACATTACAGCGTGACGCTGTACATTTGTTATATTAACTCTTACGTTTCTCGTCCTGTTGTGGTCAGTGTTAGAACATCCACAGCTGGAGGTTGGATCTCTTTCCTCTTTTGTCTCTACTCAAGCCTCTGGCGTCACACACCTGCCGGGCTCGTAAACACGTGCACACTGTGAGCCGTTTGCTGATATCCCCTTACAGGTAGTCTTATATTTCCAATTGCTCATTGCTATTTGGACCCACCATGGTGCGGAATGGTACAGCTTAAAGGAGTCGACCATTGATTTGGTATAATAAGGCACAGCGTGTAGGATTCAGGGGAATCTATTTGCAGCAACCAATTTCCACAAGCTATCGGATGCACTATCTGTACATTTTATTGCAACATTTAAAAAAAATGAACTTCAGCCTTGTAATTTAATATAAGATTTAGATCCCAGACTCTTCCGTAAAAGCCAGGATACAAGCAGTGTTAAATATGTAATCAGTCACACAGGTGGAGCAGCTGATACTCAGAAACACTCCTCTCTTTGTAGAAGCAGCAGTGAGAGGAGAGGAGGAAGGAGGTTTTGTTACAAGAAGGAAACTTTCCTCCCATGGCGACGCTCCAGCATCCTAAAGCTTTTTGACAACATTGAGTGCACCATTCACTCTCGGCGTCACACGTCCCCATCCTTTTACATTTCTCTTTTCTTTTCTGCTCGTGAATAACTTTTATTGAAGGAGTGAAGTAGCTCTTTGCCAAATGGATGATGCTGAATTTCGAGTACAGTATGATCTTTATTCATTTTCCTGCTTATTGCCTACTGACAATCTAGCACAGTTTTATATTCCCCCTCTAGTCCAGGGAGGGAGACAAAGTAGTTTAACTTAACAGAATGACTTCAATGAACAAAAACCCACACAGAGGAGATGAATGTGTTGTATACAGTAGACTTTCTGTAGCACCTCTTTTACTTCCAACTTGATTTCTGCTTAATTTAAACTAATTTTTAACAAATCTGACAATTTGCTATATTTATATGTAATGCTATGTTTCTACTACTTCTATTGTACTGCACAGTGGTATGACAATGTTAATTGTGATGTATCTGTGATTCATCCACAGCCAAAACGTTTTTTAAAGCGTTGTATTATTAGTAGGGTACAACTGCAATGTAGTTGATGCATAAGAGAATATATTCCATCACACAGGCTTTAATATGCTTCTGTATTGAGTGGACATGTTTTTCCCTGTTTTTGAAGTGCATACTAGTCAATATTTTCTGAATAATTATGACATCAAATGGCTATTTTTGTCTTCTGCAAAAAAGTATCTGTATTTGTTTAAATAAAGCTACATGAAGCTGGACGTCTCAGACGTGGTTTCACTTGACAGAAGGTTTTATGATACTCCAGCAGCTCACACGTCCATATGAATCCCAACACGCCGCAACATTAATTTGGCATTCACAAAGTTGACAGAGAGCTCCACTTTTATTTACATGATCGTACATACATCTGCAGTATTACAGCCCTTTAGGGTCTTTGGTTGTTTTTTTTTGGCCTGCCCCTGCAAAATCGTACACACATAAATTGACACTTGCAATATATTAACTTCAAATATTAACAATCAAAACATTTAATTTTGTACAATTTCAGCACCCTACAAACAAATATAATAATAATATGAATGCAATTGTTCATTCCATGATGTGTGCTGTGAGTTCACTTTTGACAGTCCCACTTAAAGCCGTTGCTTCAGAGGAGCACCTGGATGTAACGAGTCCAGTCTCATTTATGCCTGCACAAACACGCACCAAAACCTTTTACAACCACGTTTCGACATCAACATGGGACCTCAGACTGAGGCGACAGAGTGATGAACAGTACAAACCTGAAATGGCAACGAGAATCAGAAATGAGATGCGTGCGCACACTGTGGAGTTTTTTTTTGCGTGGTAGTGGTTTCACATAACGGAAAACATATTTTAAGTAGTGGAGATGAAAACCCAACCTGTTGAGAGGAGTGTGCAGAAACATATCTATATATTGTATCATTGTTGTGGCTTCCCTTAGATACAGAACTCTGTAGATTGAATACAGATGCGTAAAGATCACCAGGTATGATCACACGTCTCCTGCGCATTGTGCATTGTGCATCAGCTGTGGTGAGTAGCTTCAGTGTATCTCAGTGTGCCCTCCTCACATGGACGTCCTCTGGGCGCAGACCAGTGCGTCGCTGTGCACCACGCGCCACATCCCCAGCAGTTCCTGCGCGCTCAGCTTGTGCACCACGATGAGGTTCCTGTAAAAGCAGGGCTCGCTGTTCATGGGGCTCACCTTGCGCCTGGTGATGCCGAAGGTCCTGAAGCCCGGGTGTATCTCCGGGGCCAGGCGAAGCTTCTGCAGGCACATCCCCAAAAACACATCGTCGATGGGGTACAACTCCAGGTCCTCCGAGACCACGAAGAGCCTCCGGGCCAGCTGGGAGGACATCAGAAACCCCCCGCCTCCGGCGTACGGGGGATATGGCTTATCGTACAGCTCTTTGGGGATGTAATACTTGCTCTGCCGGTTCCGGATCGGGATCGCCTTGGAGATGGTGTCCCCCACGAACAATTCGGCGTCCTTGCGTTCCTCCACCTTGAAGCCGATGAGCTGCAGCAGGTTGTGCGTGTTCACAAACACGTCGTCGTCTCCCTTGAATATGAACTGCACGCCGGAGCAGTAGATGTCGAACCACTTGAGGAAGTTGACCTCCTTCAGGGTCAGGTTGAAGAAGGTGTCCATGAAGTCCCACTGCAGGATGTCCCCGTAGACCATGTCCTCGTACTCGATCAGTTTCTGGAGGTTCTTGGTGTCTTTGCCGATGGTCGGGCTCCCCAACAGGAACAGCGTTTTGATTCTCTTCCCATCCACCGTGTGCTCTCGGCCCCAGGTTTTACGCACCGCTTCCCGCCGGTCGTGCTGCTCGATAACAGACTTGACCACCATGAGGAGGTGCACCCCTCCGTCCGCACACTTCTCAGGGTGGTTGAGTAGCATGGGGAAATACCGGCAGTGTCTGTGCAGGACGAACTGGTGGAACCTCGGGTCCAAGCGCCGGAACCAGTCCTTGGTCCTCACCGACGCGTCCTCGCTGCAGTTGAGCACCTGCGCATCCCAGGAAGCCGGAGTCCCGTTGGAGACCCGCTGCGCGCCCGGTTCAAAACCGACCACTGGAGGGTCTGAACTCCCCAAACTGTTTTTCACGGCTCCTTTCTTGAGGTGGAAACACTTGGAGCCGCACCAGCTGGTCTCCCTAGCATGCTTGGCTCCCACCCCGTCCTTATCTGCCAGTTTCAACTTGTGGATCATGAGAAACGAGGCAAAGACGAGAGACAGACTCAGCAGGGGCTTCAGCAGGCCGACCCGCTTCCTTCGGGGAAAGTGATCCATGGCTCTCAGCGCGGCGCCCAGAGACCCTGAGATGCTGGACCTTCTTCCTTCATAGTGTGTCAACGCGTTTCGTCCGAGTGGAGTCGATCACCGCCGGCCCTGCTCATTTGGAGGTCGCTCACCAGAGGTCGCGTCCTCGGGCACGCGAGCGCGCTGACGCTGAAGTGGCCCTGTTGCCCATGCCGGCGCTCAGTGGAGTCAAGCATCGCCTCTCAGTGCGGGGAAGGGATGCGGGAAACACACCATGTCCTCGGGCTTCTTCTCTGCCTTCTGTCTCTGCATGACTGGAGACCTGCTGCAAGTCAGCCCCCCCCCCCCCCCCCCTCCTCCTCTCTCCCCCTCTTCTCTCCCCCTCCTCCCCAAGTACCTCCTCCCCAGATGACCGGTACTGATCGAGGACCAGCCGGTTTCCCGTTTCTCACACACAACAGGTGTCCACCGCGTCAGAACGGTGTCGCGACCATCACACTATCATTTTTCTATCGATCTATCTATCGAATAATAGGCTACAATAGTAGTAGCCAGCGATGCTCTTTGGGTCATTGTTTGTTTCGTAAGCTTCAAGCCATATCATCTTTCTGGACTTTCTGTCTCATAATTATGACTTTCTATCTCATAATTATGACTTTTTTTTATCTCAGAATTAGGACCAACTATCTCATTATTTCGACTTTCTTTCTCATTATTATTTACTTTTTCCCATGGGGATATTTTAATTATCACAGCTACATTTTCATCTTATTTTGTTCTTTTACTGGCAAAAATGAGCTTCCATACCTTTCAACACCCTCTCTGAATATATAAAGTATTCTTTCACCTCATTTTGTTAACAGGTCATGCTCTAAATGTGTTTAGCTATTTCATCTCAGTATGATATTAGAAACGCTGCAGCATCTTGTTGTGCTCTGATTTCCTTATTGAGGAACAACAGGGAATGTTTATCACAGTGATCGTAAACATCCTCAACCAATGGCATCATAAACAAAAGTGATTATTGTAGTTATCATTCGATACTTTTGAAACGTTTGGTTCATTTAACTGGCAAACAGGGGCACAACAGTGTTTGACGCCACTTCTCAGATACATAAAGAATATGCCGGTTCCTCGACAGCACAAGCTGTTGCATCTAAATAATTATAAAGACTCTAGCACCCTCTTGTGGACCATTCATGGAATAACGTTTTGTTAACGTACTATGCGCCCATTTTGTCACCTCACACGACCCGGTTAAACCTAACCCTTATTACTTAAAGGGTTGTAAGAAAGAAGAATCCCAGAGAGTTTTAAAGGAAACGACCATTATTCCGAATAGGAAACATGGGAAGGATGCCAGTCAGCCAACTTTTCTTGATGTAACATGTCTGTAAATTGATGGAACGGATGCCCAGTGAGAGGCTAATGCATTTCTTGGCTATATTTTCTTTGGCCACATACCATAAGTGGATTCAGGAGAGGAAGGGCCGTTAAGAGTCCAATGCTGTGTCTGGAGAATGACATAAGGATAGCTTGAGTCAATAAAATGGCAACAGTGTATTTGTCAAGCAAATGTGAAAAATAGGTATATAAACGAGGATCATATAGCTGGGAATACTAATAATTGTGATCATTGTTGGGTAGAAACTGCAGAGCATGTGCTTGTTGATTGCAGGAAACGTGGACTAGAAAGGACATGATAGAAGAAATGAACAGAATTGGGTCAACAGGAGTAAAGAAGAGCACACTGGAGTGCGGCGGACAAATCGGACGCTGCAGGTGTCATCTACTTCCAGTAGGTGGCAGTAATGCAACATTAAGGACGCGAGCAGCAGTTGAACCCCAAAGAAGAAGCGCACTGTTTTTTTTTCTTCTTCTTCTGAAGACGCCATACATCAGCCATACCATCACATGCCGTAGTTTCTAGCCGAGCCGAGCCTTTTGGTTTGAAGCGTAATACCGAAGTACAGAGCCGAAACCGTATTATCGGAGGCAGAGGCGTTGTGTGCCCGAGGAAGGCGTTGAGGTAAGTTAGGTTACGTAACGTCAGGTTAATGTAAGGCTTCAGTGGTGTTTGTGGTTACAATGACGGACGAGGAGGAGAAACTTAGCCCTCACGAGAGATAACGGACGTGTCCGATAATTCGCTCTTGTTCGCTCATTGACAAGCTAATGAGGCCAGCGAGACGGCTGAGAGCCCCCGGTCACCGTGGGGTGACGTTCACTTAGCAGCTGCCTGTCGGCTAACTAACGCCCCGTGAGGGGTTATTGACAAACCGTGCGCGTGGACCCAACAGCTCAATTGTGTCACTGGTCCCATAATATTACATTCACGGGTACTGTTAAGGTACTTGGAAGTGTTTTAGGTGAACTTCACATCCGCCAGTGCTTCGACTCGCCTGACGGGCGGCTAGCTGATTAAAAGCGATTAAACCCCGGAGATAACCGGAGGTCTTGACTCACTGGTCACGGATGACGACAACATTTAGGGGGAGGAGTCTGTCCAGCGGCGGACACAGGGGCGTGGTCAGGGGTTCAAAGTGCTCAGGTGACTGTACGGAGCCGTGGTGGGGTCCAGAAGTGTATGCACACTTTAAACGATGCTGTGTGTCTTTTCCCGCCTATAGCATTGTGTGAGCTGAATGACTCCATTTCATTTGCCACTTAACATGTGCAAAGTTAGCTTTTGGTGATGGACATGAAGAGTGGAGGCCACGATATGTCGCATAGGCAGTTTCTGAAAAGACCCCACAAGTTTTACAGGACAGGATCAAATCAAGTGCTTTAAATTCCTACCCAGCCATGAATGTTTCACATTTAAAACAGTCCCAGAAATGTATCAATCAGTGATTAATCTTAAACCAGCATGTCTATCCCATGACAACTTTTAAAGGAAAAAAGATGAATGTCTGACTTTGTGTTTACAAGGACCCTGTCTTTTAGCATAATGGTGACTAAAACCTAGCATAACACAGTCATATGCCAAACTCCAACGCTGTGACAGTTATGATCCGGGGCGGCCATTTAAAATGCACATAACCCAGTGTTATTCGTTGTTTGTATGGACCTTTTTTTTTGTTGCAGTAAAATACTTGCAACATCCTGTTCTTTTAAAGCTAGCTCACATATATTAAAGAGCCCAATGAATGGATGGCTAACCCGCTCTTTTACAGGGCTGTGTTTTGGAAAGTTGCTTGGCTTGTGATTATCACTGAAGCTAGGGAAGCTTGTTGCATTCAATCAAATAGTCTCCCATAGATCCAACCCTCGTTCCCCCCATGAACTGGTCGCTATGATGGAGTACTGCCACACGGGATGAAACAAACCACATTATGCTGCTTTGCAGATGCCTGGTCAACTTGACGGCTTGAAGCCCAGAAAGAGGAAGAGCAGCTCCACAAAGGTTTGTGTTAACCTGTAAGATGGGAGAGAACGGCCTGTATGAAGAGCACAGATCTTCAGTCAAATAATGTCTGTCTTCAAACAACTTCACCGTGTTTGATTTCACAACTGCATCTGAGAACTGTACTTGACACACGCATTGGGCTCACTATACAGTGCGTCATTAGCTGATGTACGTTGGTATAAGATCGAAGGAAATTGATCACGGTATGGCCTGTAACGCCACCCTAACCCTGATCTTTCACCCCGTCACAGGCTTGTGTGACAAGAAGGGGATGTATGAAAAGTCCCAAGAGAGAGATGCAGCCAGCAGTGGAGAGCAGCTCAGTCGTCAGTGGCTGCGGTAAAGCGGACGTTCCCCCGGAGAGACTCTCTCGCATCAGCTGCGAATGCCACCAGCTTGCGGGCAGGAGGAGGTGCTCGGCATCGCCGCAGCTCGAAGGGCGGGAGGGCAAAGAGAACGAGCTGAGGGCGAGGCTGGATGAGCTGGACGGCTGCGGAGGGAACGGAGTCCGTGACAAACGGGAATCTGAGGACATGGATTGCGGAGAAACCAGCAAAGA